>JAKSZP010009385.1:0-149214 GCA_022478985.1 Massospora cicadina | reverse complement strand
TGCATATTCTTTAGGTAGGCTACAGTATTAGTGGGTACTTCCAGTGTGGAAATTGATTATCACAAATGCAAACAAAAGTCTGAAGGGTGAAATCGACGTTGAAGTGAGCTTTTCTGCATCTTTCCTTTCCATACAGGGTTTATTACAATATTTACATCACAGCTCACACGTTGTTCCTCCACAGCCTCCAAATCTTACAGTATCTTCCTTTTGGATCCATTAATGGCTTCTAGCTTAGTGGCGGAGGTTTCGTAGCTATATTCTGATGTCATGGCCTTTTAGAATATTTAGTGATTTACTCATCAGATTCAGTGGGCAATTTACATCTGATGGGAATGGAACCATTTTTTGGGCTTTTGATAAGATGTTTGACATGGATCAATCCGCTGGAGGTTAGAATCATATGTAAAAACAATTTTAAAATTTTTAATCTTATGTTAAAAAATGCTGGTAAAATATCTGATGACAAATCTATAGGAATTAATCTGCCAAGAGATATAGACAGTGGGGTGAGGGTATTGACGAGGTCTCAAGAGTACCTGAGGTATCGCTATGGTGATCAATTTCCTATATTTGATCTAACCCGAATCTCAACACTTATCCACTTGACAAAACATTGATTGACTAATTGCTGGCGACCAACAATAAGGACTATTAATTGTTGGGAGATGGCGTTTTGGCGCCTTGCTGGAATTTCTTTATAAATCTAGCGTGCACTCTTTTGATGATAGCCCTTGAATGGGGTCCTTGACTGTGTACATATTGGTTGAGGTCTTTAATATGGTCTTAACAGCCCCTTCCAGATATGCTTTAGTTTGTTAAACCTACCAAACCTTTGGTTCCATAGTAGAGCACTTGCTCCCCTTACATTGAGACATGGAATGTGATGTCTTTTTGTTTTTTCACGCTCCCTACACTTCTCTTCTGAGTCAGCGTGTTTGAGTAGGCCTTAGTTAAAATTTGTATCAACGTCCATACAAGGTTATATAAATTTCAGCTAGTAAAAATTCCCTCCTTGTGGACGCAGGAGTATAAAATTGTTGGAAGAACGGGTTGTTGTCTGCACAAGAGTTGAAATGAATATTTTTCCTTAGAAAAAAATTCAATGTTATATACAAAGACAGTTGAGGGCAAGAAGATTTCCAGCTTAACAGTTTACCTAACTCTAACTTCTGCAGAATGACAATTAGAGTTCCATTACTCACTCTATTATACAATTAGTCTTGGGTTGGTAGGGCATCAATATTGATCTGTGTACTTTCACCAAGTCATTGGGCTTAGCAATACCTGAGAAGTAAAGTTTGTGCCGTTATCCATCAGCAGAAAATGGGGATATCCAACTTTATAAACAATACTATCTAACACAAATTTGGCAGTCGTCGCAGCCCCCAGATCTCTGATTGGTTTACCTTAGACCCATTTCATAAGGTGGTCAATAGCCACCACGATGTATTTGAATTGGCCTTGACTTGCAACCAGCGGTACCACAAAATTAATTTACATGGTTACGGAATAAGAGTTCAGCTTGACCAGTTGATACAAAGTGCATTTTAAAGTATGGTGATGCTGATTGGCAGACCTTGCAGCTGCTGAGGGCTTTGTGAAAGTTGAAGTGCATTAATTCTCAACAATAGTGCCATTATGTTGTTTTCATATCTTCTAAACTTCCATGGACAATGACTTTGTGCGCTTCAAAAATTAGGTCCGTATGCTCCGTTGGTTATGGTATATATATTAACATTTTTCAATTAGTTTGAATAGCCTTCCAGCCCTGATGATGTGCTTCATTTTTTGATCTGAAGCTGTTGTACTTCTTCTAGTTCATAATCATGTTGTCAGTTCAGCATCTTTTCATAAAGACCTTCCACATGTCAGCAGTTGATACAACAGTAGGATGTCGAGATAGTCCATCATTGTTCTGTGATTCATGCCAGGCTGGTGCTAGATCTTAAAGTTATACATCTGCAACTTTACCGTTCATTGAGCTAGGCGTTCTACAGCTTCTTGATGTTTTTCAGCTATCTTAGCGAGGAGTAGTTGATTAACACCTTGAAGTGAAATCCATTAATGTAAAACTATAACCGTTTACCCGCATATATCACCACTAAGCATTCTTTCTTGGTAACAGTGTAGTTCTGTTTAAGTATGTCTATTGGCTGACTGCAATATTACACAGGGCGTTTTATCCTTTCCTCATTAGTTGGGACAACTTGGCCATATGTCAGTGAGGGAGTCTTCAGCCTATATATTAAAAGCTTATCATGTTCAGGTAAATGAGGATTGGTGCCATAAGGAGTCAAGTGTGAATAAAGTCAAAGGTCAGTTGCCAGTTTTTTTGTCAACTTGCATTTTCTTCATTCTTATATAAGTGGAATAGTGGCCCCCTAATTTTACTGAAGTTATCTATGAACCGTTGTAATAACTGACCATCTAAGAAAAACCTGGAATCCTTCTTAGAGGTCAAGGTCCACATCTTCTTAATTGCCTCTACTTTAGCCATCTGGGAGTGCAGGCCTCTCTTTTTGATAATGAGCCAAGGGCTTGAGCTGATCTCAGAAGGAGTTGTACATGCTAGGTTGTATTTTTAGGCTAGCAGTGGCGAGGCAGCAGAAAACCTCCTCCAGGTGTTGTAGATGTTCACAGAACGTCCTCAAAAAACATGTACTTCATACAAGTAAACCATTATGCAAGTAAAACTTGTAATCCCCCAGGATGTTGTCCATGGCCCTTTGGAATATGACATGGGATTTGCATACCCCTGAAGCATTTACGTTGGTTGAGACAGTCCTTGTGTTATAATAATGGCGCATTTCTATAGTTCCTCTCATTGCAAATCAATCTGCTAGTAACTGGAAATAAAAAAATAGCGGAGAAGTACTTAACCCCACTAAGCAGTCAAGAGCATCATCAATTCTTGGTAGGGGGTAGGATACAATCTTAATTATGTTATTGAGTTACAGGTAGTCAATCACCACACAGTTGGAACTGTCTTTTTCTCTTTTATTAATACCAGAAAATCCCTCAGACTCTTTAATGTCACCAGCATCCCCCTTTGCACCTGATGGTTGTTTTATTCATTGACAAATTTAATCACCATCTTGGACCAGTGGATAGGGTAAAGGTTGATCACTGGGTGAACACACAGTGCCAATGTGGTGCTGTACGTGCTCTTAATATTCTGAATTGAAATTGTCTATCACAAAAATTGTTTAAATTTTAAACAAGGCCAGTGACTGATCCTTTTCATCCTTTATTAATCTGACCAGGGAATTATGAGGTATAATTGATTGAATGGTCTTGCAGTTTTATTCCTTTAGTCTGAACTCCTCCAATGTTCCAAATTCATGTATTACTTGTATTTCCTCCATCCATAGAATGTAGAGTAAAGAAATGACTTGATGTCATTTTATCTGGATTGAATGTAGGTAGTAGTCAGCGAGTAATAAACCATCTTTCCATGTCCTGGGTGAATGATCCCAGCGCCACAATTAGTTGCTGACGTGAGCAGCGTAAGGGTTTAAAAAAGTTTGTTGTATAGTTCTGAAGTTATCTGTATACTAATACCCATATTTACTATACCCTAGTGGCCTGGGTGAAATGGTCAAATGGCACTAGCCCTCAATGGAATGCCTTGAGTTTCAAAATTTCTAATTTGGTAAGTATCATGTTGGTTGAGCCCTTTTCAATAGCTAATGTGTATAATTCTGATTTGAAGGCAGGTTTACAAACAACAAAGTTTTCTTCTTAAGCTATTGATCTCTGCGCCAATAGTACATTAGTAGGTTTTTTTTGAGGATTTCCATATTTTTTCAAAAAACATTTTGACTTTATACCTATTATGAAAAAGGTCCCAAAGAGGATGTCAAAGTAAATGATTTTTAATACTATTGTGGGGACTAATACAATAAGAGGATCAAACCTTAACAGAAGTGTGTTCTAGGTCTTTAACGAGGTGGCTGAGTTAGGTCTGGTGGTTCAATATTCTTTTCAATGATAAAATTTTTGATGACAATTCCAAGTTTTTGACTGATTTGGTTGTTATGATGTTTATAGGAGCTCCGCTTTCTACTATGGCTCTGACTTGGATTTTGCTCGTGTTAATAACAATGTAATATTTAGAATATTAATAATCAGTTGTACTAATTTAATGTAGGAAAAATTGTCAGCTGGCCAAAATAAGATAGAAATTCATCACAGAGTAACAGGCTGTTTTCTTAAGTTCTCTGAGGGAAAAGCCACATTAACCCCTTCTAGTCTGATTATTTCACCAGAGGCAACCAATAATTCGCATTATTCAGTCTGCTGTGCAAAGGGTTTTGATTCTACTTTAGCAGCTTAGTCAGCATGGTCCTCTCAGCTTGAGTAAATGTAACCACAAGGACTTTATCAGCAATAATGACTTAAGGAGTCAAAAGTGCCATATTGTTGTGGGTCAGTTTAAGAATA
This sequence comes from Massospora cicadina, assembly GCA_022478985.1. Taxonomy (NCBI): domain Eukaryota; kingdom Fungi; phylum Entomophthoromycota; class Entomophthoromycetes; order Entomophthorales; family Entomophthoraceae; genus Massospora; species Massospora cicadina. Next base: position 144,768 of record JAKSZP010009385.1, on the reverse strand, counting down.
TGCTGGTATATGACGTAGGTAGAATATACCTTTTCTACTACGCCCATTTTTTTACTGTTCACCAATAACTGCAGCTCCAACGCGGTTCATCTTAGGTTGGGCACTCTGATGTCGCAATGACTGGCATAGTGTCTCTTTGCACTACATTAGTGACACGTGAGATAGTAGATGTTTATTCAATTAATTTGATGAAAGCTGGCTGATTCTACTCAAAATCCTGATGGAGAAGTTTTCTTAAGTTATCTCAGTTGTCATATCTCCATTAATTGGGTGTGTCAAATGTGGCTGCGCATTGTGCAGATAGTTTACCATATGCAATACGTTATAATAATTTTTAACATGGGTAGCATGACCTGGTATAGTTCCTTGTATTGTTCAAAAGTGTTACGGAGATTGATCTGTGCATTGTAATTGGTTAAGACCTTTTGCGTCTTAAAAAGCTTGAGCTTTGAGGTAGAAGCAATATATAAATCTAGAACTATTCATTTTTCTTGAAGGAGATGTTGAGAAAAGCAAATTTCCTGGTAGTTATAAACTCTTCTCTGCTGAACTCCTTGGTAATAAAGGTCTCCACATGACATTAAGAAAAACCAAGTCCTGTTGATCTAGTTCATCAACAGCTTCTGATTGTTGTGATCCAACAAATGCATTAAGTATTCCACTTTAGCTTTGGAGCTAGCGCCATACATGCTAATTTTGAACATTGAGAAGAATGTGTGTATTTCTCTTCTTTTCAGACTTTGGCAGATTGATGGGGTTAACCCTGAAGCCACCAGCATCCTTCATGGTACAGTTCAAACTTTGTGGTGCAGGTGGCAGGTCAGCCCTACTAGTTCTATAGCCATTGTTCAGATAGGACGAGGTATAGGTGGTGTCAGAAAATTGACTATGGGCTCTGCTAGTTGGCAGGCTAACCAGCATGAAGACTGGTCAGCACTTTCCATTTCACCTTAAGCGTCGAGGCTAGCAGCGCTGGCTAACCCTTTGGCATGTCACCCATCCCATTTGGGGATCCCCTAGCCTAAACTCCAACCAACAAAATAGATAGTAAACTTAATAACAAAAGTAGAATAGGCAAAGGGAGATATTTATAGAAAGGGAAGCGCCAGGTATTTATACTATTTACAAACGGGCTACTGTGCCCACCACCAACCTATTAGCTCTTCCGCTGATTCTTCCAGCCAACCACTTCTCTTCTTCTATACTGCACTACTCTCTTTACTGGCGTCAACCCTCTCTCTCTGTCCTTCCCAATGTCCAAATTAGCTTTGGCTCATCCTCAGCCTTAAGCTGCTGGTGAGCTATATAAATGATAATCTAAATAAATGTCAAATTTTGGTTTGACCTTTGAGTTGATATAAATGCACCAGAAACAACTTTGGTCACTTGCTTTGACTCGGAATATCTCAGCATCTTGCTGACGTCTCTTCTCATTTTATCTTAATAGTAGATGAGACACTGGAAACATCATTGGCCACCTCAAACTCCTAATTGCTGGATCTGCCAACATCAGATTATCAGTACAGGCAGCGAATTTATAAATGGATAATTGAAGCAAATAAATCAGTTTTCTGCCAGAAATCCCACAATGGACCACAAATGACAGTTGGTGTCAAACACTGATTCTGCTGACTGATACCAATTGGATCATCCTCATCTATTAGTCACCAGTGATCCTTATACTAATTTGGGGCCACTGATTGGCCCCACTCGAACCTGATACCAAACTTGGCGGAATACTAATTTTGGCTCAACCCAAATTGGGGAGCAACTAACCAACAAACATATCAAATAACACAAAATTCAGTCAATAGGCCATTCTGCCGGGATTGGCCATATCATCCCAAATAACGCTAAATCATTGGAGGATTCCAAATGGTTAAAATCACAACAGGTGGATAAACCAGAGTTCAGAGATGGAGGGAAGATGTTTAGTCATAGTGGTCTGGAACAGCTGGAGCAGCGTGGGTAGGGGGTTCCTGAACAGCTTTTTGGTCAATCTTTTGGGAGTGGGGATCAACGTTATAACCCAGAATATTTTATCCCAAGAGCACATCACCATCGTCTAATTCTGAGCCTTTGGGACTGGACTCAGGGAGTCAGTAAAGATTTTCCTTGATTTTCTGATAGACAGGCCCAGCCAACATCTGCATAGTTTATTTCTGATTTTGTCCTGTTACTGGTTCTGTTTGCTCAAAAAGAATTGGTGCTCATTCTCTAACAATTGATCAACTTACTTATTTTTAATTTTGCAGTCTTAAGATGAGTTTTTAAAAGCGACATTATTCTCAATGAGTGAGGAATTTTTAATCCCTGTGCCTGAGCCAAGTTTTTCAATGTTCATAATACTCCACTCAGAGGGATTGATCTTTAGGAAAGCTCATCCAGGCTTTTTTGTGGTTGCAATGTATGTTCTGACTGACCCTAGTGCTCAATTTTGGTCTTGAATTTGGTAAAGGTGGTCAACCACCGCTCCTGAGAGGCGGACAAACTATCAGTCCAATTCTTGAATCAGTTGTCAGATGGTGTGACTGATCTGGACATGGGCCTCCTGATCAGTGGCTTCTACAGTTTTGCTGCGCCACCTCTGCCTTCTAGTATTTCTTGACTTGTCCACTGTGGTGGGTCACATCATCTAACCATTGGGAGGATGCCCCACACGGTCTAGCACTTCTCCAATGATAAGGGCCATATTGGGACTAAATTGGTCAGTGAGTTCATCTACATGACAATGGGCATCGCCTGTTTGGCGTTGGTTGTGTGTAAAAATTGTAAGCACCTCTGAAAACGTGACATTAATCCAATCTTCCAGCAACTAGTTTCTCAACGTTAAGCCTTTGTGACCTCAATCAGCTCATAATATCAATATGTTTCTGATAAGAGAATCTTCATAGTCTGTCAGATTTAAGGATGGAAAATTTGAGATAATTTTGACATTTTGCACCTGAGTCACAATCTACTTAATTAAGGTGGACATCTTTATTTCCTGAAACAAAAGATTATCTGTGAACAGATATCTTGGTTCTTGTAGTCCCTGAACATTATCCAAAAGGTTTTATTGAGGTCATCAGTGGAAAGGTGATACCCATGGAGGAGCCACTCCATAGTATCCTCAATGTGTTTAAGGGATACGCTAACTATCCTATCTAAAAATTAGGAGGCTAACGAACCTACATAAACAAGCTCCTTAGAAGGGGAGTCACTTTCATTCATTGTCCAAGATATCTGTGTTATAAGTGGTCCCAGTTGAGCTCATCCACATCTATGGGCTGGAGGGGATACTTATACTCAAAGCTGATAGTGATACAATAGGGATCCTGGCTCATAGTGATTAATTAATAAATTTCTTCTATTATGTCATTGAAATTTCCCCCAGTAGTGAGCACTAGAATGTTGCATTTTGGATTACAGCTGGTCGAGATTTTCATTTGTGTTGTTTCACTTAATTAATAATTATATGAGGACAAAATACATTGATATAATTGCAAAACTCTGTATAAAATTAGGCCATATTTTATGTATATTCTCCAAGTACCTACTATCTCGTTGGAAACTTCATTGAGTGGAAATCGATCATCGCATGTGTAAACTAAAATCTGAAGTGTAAAAATCAGTGTCAAAGTGCGTGTTACACGTCTGCCCTTTCCATATAGGGTTTGTTTCAATATATACATCACAGCCTCACTTTGTTTCCCCCAAAGCCTCCAAATCCTCCAGTATATTCCAGTTAGATCTGCTAATGGCTGTCAGAGTAGTGGTGAGGGTTTGGTGGTTAATATCTAACGTCAGGGGCATCTTCAGAATACTTTTAGTGGCATACTCATCAAATTTTAGTAGGAATTTACAGTTGAGGGGAAGAATGAATTTGGGTGTTTTATTTTACAGATCATCATAGACCATATATCTGGAGGTTAAAATGTTTTGTCAAAATATCTTATGAAAGCAGGATTATTTTCAGAAAATGCAGGCGAAATATCTGATGGCAGTTCAATGGGAATTAAATAGCTGAGAGATACAGGCAGAGGGGCAAGGGTAATGTCGAGGTCTATAGGGTACTTGGGGTATTTTTACAGCAGTCAATTTCATATGTTTAATCAAACCAAAATCTCAACAATATTTTTGAAAAGATTGCAGTATGAAACATATCCAACCATTATCTTACATCAGCAATATCAAGCACCTTAGTCATTAATTTACTAATACCTCATATCATCTGTGCATAACGCCCAGATGACTATTAGCTGACATTTTGCATTAATCATGGAATTAAATTAAGCAAAATTAACAAAACATAGCCCTCCATTCTCCTGCATAGACAACTGAGAATAATTTACAGGGTATATAACAAGCAGTGGCTTCTAATCATAAGCTCTGACAATGAATTTCCAACAATTAGTTTAACTTAAAAGCAAGTTGAATCATAACATGATTGTGATCATCCAGAAAGACCTGGTAAAGAGAGGCATTACCCATGAATGGGTCCAAGGATTAAAATGTTTCTAATCATAAGCCAGAATTCTATTACCTCTGAATGAGTTAAGGCACTTAGAGCTGAATATTGTAAAATTTTAGAATCCTTTAAGGTTAGATCGCACAATTCACTCCTTTTGATCAAGGAAGAGTAACAGATCCTGAGCTTTTCCACTGGAAATAGACGATCTGGGAAACACCCTTGTTAAACATTAGTTTCTACAGCCCCCAACATCTCAATTTCCTAATAGGATAAAAAGTGGATTAAATTAAGCCATGAGGATCAAATTAGCCAAAATAAACATAAAAGATTTTAGAGAATCACTGATAAGATATAAGAGAAATTGGGTGGGATGAGACCAAAATTCTAACAGAACTGCAAATGCAGAGGCCAATATGGTTGAAACACCTCGGATGATAGGAAAAACTTATCAGGAAATTATGAGCAATGCAAGGATGCCAGAACCCCAATGAATGAGTGAAGTTTGGCAGCAGGAACTGCAAAATGGACTTCCAGAATGTCCAAACCACAATATGGTGCAGTGGTTCCAGTGTTTTCAAGAAGATTCTCACGTTCTGTTGTTAGATAATATACAATCCATGAACCTCAATTACTTCACTTTATCCAAGATAAGAGGACAAGAAGACCTTACTTATTGATCTTTTAAAAATTGATATTATATCAAATACTACAATTGATCTTGGCCAATAGGCTTTAGAGAATTATACCACACCTCAATTACTCAAGCTATTTAAATCCAGCGCTCTGGTAAGAGTAGAGTGCAAAGGTTATGTTATAATACCTTAATAACTCATTAATAATGGCAAATTACTCTAAATTTTTATAAATTTTGAAAATTTTGGTCGCCCAAAGGAACCACCTCAACCAATGGGGAGCCTCAGCTCACTAGTATCAGTAATGGTTGTGTCCATCTCGTTGATGATTACAGTGCTAGGCTACTCAGAAAATAAAGATTCAAGAATCACCTCCTAGGAGAATCACACAACCACCTGACCAAGGAGATATATATTTGGATTATCACCTTGAGAGGAATGACCAATCATTTAATCTAATATGCCACAATTATGAAGTGAACTTAAACGCTGAGCAGAAGAAACTATAGTTCCACCCAATTCGCCACCCTTACAAAGGAAACAAAAATGATAAACTGGCATACGCACCCCTGGGGAGAACTGTTAGGATCAAAAACTTATGGACAATAGTTACTCCCCACTATCAAGTGCAAGTACAAATGATTCAGGGATTCAAACTCAAATGTACACACTGGACAAACAGAACCGTCTCCCCCACTCAACCCAACAAGTTAGCCTTTAATGCTCAAAGCCTGGTCAAGATTACTGCTTGTGCTCGTCCTGGGGGCCATGATGGGAATAATGTTCATCGTTCAATATTTTCCAAATTTATCTCACCGCAGATATTATGCTAAAAAATCTGAATGATGATATCATGTGGACTGTGGATACTGTCATGGGTATTGGATTGCTCTCAATAGAAACCAAGTCTTTCCTTAGCACATTGGTTGTCTGACAAATATGCAGAAGAACTCAACCAGTGCACTATCAGGAGAAACAAAATTTAGTGCAAAATATTATTAGTAGTACCAAAGATATTAGTTATTTACAGGATCAACAAGACTTTTTTAGCGTCAGCAAGTATCTATGCATCAGGTTATTGAATCGTTTAAGGACACCTGCCTCACCTTACATAATGATTTTGGAGATGTACTGAATGCTAATAATGACATTTGTCATATTGTTTGTGATCTTAGAGATGACAACAATGTCATAATATTATATTACAGAACTCAGAACCTCAATGCACCAATTGAAGGGCTGAACTCACTTTTTTAAACCAATTCAAACAACAATTGGGATAATACCAGGAAGAATAATTGACACTAATGGTGCATTTAAATGACATGAATGGAGGATGCTGCCAGTGTGACCCTTGGGATCCATTTCATGTCAGACCAGAATCATTGAGGATGAATCACTGAAGGTGGCGTCTATATCCTCCTGACAATTTACCCCAGCAGCACATTCCAGCTGCAATAATAGCCTTACCTCCAACCTCCTGAACTACAGCTCAGAAATTGGATTGCTCTAATTAACTTAATAGCCCTGGGCCATATGTTGGGTCTTCCCTAACTGCCTTTGGTGTCGCTTCCCCTGGAATGTCGTTCCATCCTATTCAGGGGCAACCCAAATTGCCCTTCCTAAGATTGATATAAGTTGTAAGTATAGTTATTCCTTAAATTGTTCAAGATGATCATTCTTGGAGATGAAAATCTGTTTATCTATCACTATGATAGATAGTTTGGGTAAAAAAGTTAGGAACTTTTTATTTTCACCTTCCCAAGGACAAATGGAGATTTGCTGAGGTTGAAAATGCCATGTTACTAGAATTTGGTACCCTAGAAAAATTGGCTAACCTAAAGGCTGAATTAATGGCTATCGAGTCACCCCCAAAAGTAAAGACCATCACTGAGTAAGACAATTGGTTTTTAACATGAGGCCCAGTTTCTATCGGGTGTAAAGGTTGTTGGGATTTTCTCTCATATTCCCTGCCAGCTAGATTACTAGGATTTTCTAGGAGATAATTTCCTAATGCGAGGTAAATTGAATATCAGTTGACCCTAATTTCAGGGTAACTAATTTTGGGGGACTTTAGGTTAATTGCCTGATTGGCTCCGTTGGGGATCAATCCAAATGAATGCTTAAGATCATCATTGGAGAGAAGTGCTGACGATATAGGGGCATTTGATAGTTGATTAACTATCAGATGTACTGATTAGGATCAGTTGGGTTTCATCACATATCAATTGGAGATTTAAGGAGTAAGTTACAAGGCAAGCGATGCCATCTGCAACTAGCAAATTGATAAGTTAGTCTATGACCTGCCTTAATGGGTAAAAAGTCCCATTGCCTAAGCAGGTCGCTTCCAAAATATGGTTGGTTAGCTTGGATTGAGAGGAAAATGTTATGGACAAGTTTTCTGAATTTTTCTGTTTTAGGTCTCAAGGATGTCCAATGATGGAATCCTAGCCAGGATGGGGAAGACCATTGCTTCTGAGATGAGGATGGGTGATTCAATGGCAATGGATTCAATTATATTGAGGAGGTGTCAACTGAGGGTTGGGTGCCAAATCCTCCACTATAAATACCCTATAATTCACTAATAAAAAATACAGTATATAGTAATATAGAAATTACCAGATATGCTATCACTTTTACTTAAGTTTCAGCTTATTAAACTTTATCAGCATCCATTTGGTCTATTCTTCTGAGGGACATTATTGCTGTGTGCGATATTTAAAACTCTTTAAGGAAAAGAGTAAGGATTTGAGCGGGGATCCAGAGAAGAAGCGGAATCAAATTGGAGATTGCTGCTGACTGTGTATTAAACCAGAGAAACTGTAAACAGGAATCTAATAGAAGATCAGATTAGACAGTATGAGGGAATGAATCCCTATTTTAAGATATCACAAGTATTTTGAGAGGAAGTACTGGCCAAGCGTTGGGCCAAGTACTAATACTTCCATTCAACTACGGATAATAGTTGTCATACTATTATAAACTGATGTTATCAACTATTATACAACGCAGAAGAATTGCGTAAAACCCAAACCTGTGAAAGTAATAAGTTTATAGGGGTTATTAACTGAAAATAATCAGATAACCTATAAAGTTTTTACTAAGTAGTGCTCACTACAGGGGTGTAGTTGAGTAGAAGATATTGAGACATGATGTCATATGAAGATGTTTCCATTTCCAGAACAAGTAACTAAAGAAAATAATTTTAATAATGACAGAACGTGAAGTGGATCAAGCTCAAATGTGTTCACCTAGCTCAGAAGTGGAGCTCCGAGTGAAGCAAATTATAGATACTCAAGAGATAGGAAAGGACTTGCAGCCTAGATATGGAACTATCTAGTGGTGTAAGAAAACCTGTTCCACCCAACATATATCTGAGATGAAGAGGATCATCAGGGCCAACTTGGGCTGAAATTGGTCCCACTTGAAATAGTCCTGAGGAAAAGCAGGATCAACTCATGTTGACATTGGGTCCGATTTAGATAGTCCTGATGAGTGAGTTTTTGGATGAGGCATTGGATGAAATAGGAAGCAATCAATTAAGGGTATTGGATTGCCATACCAATGAATATATAAATCCAAAACAGGAAACGATTGATCCATGATAGTGGAGAGAATCGTTTGACAAAATAACACTCAATCAATGATCAGAAATTGCTGGAGAAGGTTCATCAATATAAGATGAAATTGGATAAATCTAACGAGGCCAGATCAACCTGTGTGATTAAGGGATTGTTTCCAGATCCACCAGTGAGTTTATTTCCAACGTTTTGGATGGCCACAAAGGCCAAAAAGCGTTTTTAAAAGAAAAAAATTGAACAACCAAATGGAACTGTTGACTAATGAGATATAAAGATTTAAGCATCAGTTAACAAAATATGAGATGAGGTTAGGACCTGTCGGATGAATAACAAGTCGGGATTTAAGGCCTAATGAATGAAAATACTCAAGAGTATTGCCAAAGTCAGCAAGTGTAGCCTATACATGAAGAAACAGCGCTGCTGGTCATATAATGAAGAAAGGTCAATACTAAAAAATAGGAAGTATTGGACCTAAGAGAAAATATTTGCAATGTTCCCAGAGGACCTCTGAACTATTAAATGGCTATGTCCTGAGATTTTGATCAAGTCATAAAAGAGGACCAATGAACCAAATAGATGGTTGAATCTTGAGAGGATAAGATTTAGAAATATGATATCTGGTAGGTCAGAGTATACTTAGGACCCAGTTTTGATGAATGGGAAAGGAAGGACTTATGAGCCTTTTTGTAGGTTAAAAGTCTCATTGAAAAAGAAAAAAAGAAAAGGATATAAAAAGTTATAAAATATTATATATTGATTTTTATGGTCCATGATTTTTGGACCTATGATGAATTGTGATTGCTGGCATGGGTTGCTGAGGGTATCATTTACCAGAAGATTAGAGCCATAGAATGAATTGTTGTGCCAAAGAGTGTCTGAGGTATCCAAGTGTTCCTTGGAATGGTCAGATCTTATTGAAGATTTTTTAAGGATTTTTACAGAATCTCTGAGCCCATATTTCATCTGTAAAAGGATCCAAAGAAATGATTTGTATGGAATGAAGAAGCACAGAAATCCTTTGATGAATTGTGTAAGTACCTGATAGATTCTCTGATTTTGAAATATCTGAATTTTCATCAAGAATCTATTATACAAACCAATGCTTCATTGATGGTGATTGGCGCGATATTAAGCAAAGTAGATGAACTTGGGGACAAACATTTGGTGGTGTATGTGAGCCAGGCACTCTCAGCTGCTGAGAAAACTACACCATAACTGAGTGTGAATACCTTGTAGTCATTTACTCTGTAAAAGTTTCAGGTGTACATCCATGGAAAGCACTTCAAAATGCTGACAGAATACTCCTCGTTGCATTGGCATCACAATTTGCGAGAACCAGAAGAATGACTGGCCTGATGGGCACTGAAGTTACAGGCTTATGATTATGAGATTGTCCACTTATTGGGGGATTCTCACCAGAATGCAGATGGCTTATCATGATTACCAATGGTCCAGATGGTATACAAGCAGGCGGATGAGTTATTCAAGAGAATAGTCAACGGAGAAATTGGGTCAAGCCCTGAGAAATCCAAGGTGCGCTTTGAAAAGCGATGGAAAACACCAAGACCATAGATAGACAAGTTTTTAAGATGTATAATGGGAAGCGGTTAAAATTCTTAAAGCCGTCAGAAAGAGCAGCTACCATTCAAGGTTTTCATAAGGTTGTCAGCCATGGAGGCCTGAGAAAAATGATAATCATATTCACCAGTATTACTGGGCTTCAATCAACTATGATGTCGCTGACTATCTAACTTGTTGTGTGGAGTGCCAGCTGCACAAGCCACATAAGAATACAACTGGATAAAGACTGGTCCGCCCTGGATTTGCTTGGCATATGGCATCCATTGATGTGATGGGACCACTGACAATGAGCACAGGAGGAGTCAAGTACATAATAGTTGCAATCAATCATCTGAAGAGATGGGTTGAGATGAAGCCCTTGGCAAAAGTAGATGCTAACAGTACCACGAAGTTCATCCTGGATCAAGTAGTATACTGACATGAATGCCAATAGGGCCTGCTGAGCTACGGGAAAAACTTCACATCTCATGCGATCCCACAGTTAAATGAGATAATGGGGATCTGAGGAGTCATGTCTGTACCCTGCCAGATGGAGACGGACGAACTGGTGGAACAAGTTAATGGAATGCTGGCTGTGACGCTGATGAAGCTGGTCGCAGGAAGAACTTCCTTGTGGGGAATGTACCTGAGTTTGGTGACGTTCACCTACAATATCAGTCATCTTATGGCAATAGGAAAGCACCGTTTGAGTTGCTATATTGGAGGTAGGACACGTTCCACCAATTTTATATTTGGTGGTGGAGCCAAGATCAGGGATGAGTGCTGAGCAGTACCAAACCAATTGACAAATATCAGATTTAAATGCAATTGCAAGAATTTGATAAAACTTTGAAGAAAAGGATACAAGCAAAAATTATGGAAACTAAAAACTGACTGGCCTTATCAGTATACTGAATAGATGAGAATTGCCTATTGCAATATGTATGGTTTTGGGAGAAGAAACAAACTGGATGCGTTGTGGTCAGCTCCGTTTAAGATTATTGCCAAGATGGTGACAGACGCCTACTCCATAAAGAACCTCTTGGATGGAAGGGTAGTAAATCAAATCCATACCAAGTATTTGAAGTGATGGATCGATGAAAAAATAACAATAAATAGATTCCCAAAGGACTGCTGAGCCTTTAAGTTGGTTATGTCCTAATGATTAGGCCAAGTCTGAAGAAAGGACCTCTGAAACATAGAAACCTCATAGGTCTAAGAATACTTAGGATCCAGTTTGGAGAAAAAATAAAAAGATGGATCGCTGAACCAAAACAAGGTCAAGTCCCATGGAAAAAAAAGAAGAAAAAATAAAGAATGATAAAGATATTAAAAAAAGAGATTATTAAAACAACATAGAAAAATCCAATGTATTTTTATAAAGTTTACTTTTTATTGATTATCCTCAATTAGGGATGATTCCATCTATGTTGCCTCTTGGGGAGGGAGGATGGAGTGCAAAAGGAGTAAATAACCCATCAAAATCTATGTAAGATTAACGCTAGCGAGGGCTAGAACTACATGAAATGAAGTTCGTTGAATGGATGCAGATCCCTGTGAGAAAGCAACTAGGGGAAGGGAAATTGAGATGTCAGAAGAAGCCAAACGTGATACCCCAGAGTGGGGAGGGAGGCAACAGTAAAAGAAGAGGCAGTTGGAAAATAGACCATGAGTAATCCCAATATGATACCAGAGCTGGGTGATTGGTCTTGAGCACTTGCCAATGGTCTTCATCAAGAAAACCAGACATATGGGCTGGCAACAAATAAGGGATACTAGATGAGGGGTTGCTAAATCATGACCTCTACAAAAGCCATCAGTGGAAGATACTGATGGGATGTGCCAGAAATGAGATAGTCATGCAAGAAGTGAATGACATCCTAAAAGTGAAGACTATGAGCTTCTCAGAAGCTGAAGCAGAAAGAGCAATGGAAACTGGGATAGGCTGGAAGCTATGTGGCCCAAATTTGAAGACTTGGCTGGCAAAGTGAAGAGCATAAGCTGCAATATCCCAATCTAAGATGCATCTCAAGATTGGAAGAATTCAGAGCAATGGATAAAGCCTCAGTGACTTGGGCCCTTATTTCTGTGTAGTGGAGTTCAAAATGTATGCTGTTGCCAATGGTGAGCTTGGTGGACAAGACAGCTGGATTGTAATATTTACTGAGTTTGAAAAGAACTCCAGAAGCAAGTCTAACCTGGCAAGGAAGAAACAATCAAGAGTGAAGGGAATTATTTCAGGAGGATCAATGATGATGTTAGGTGCATCTGCAAAAGGAGTCTGTCAGGAAGTTGATATGACTGGATAATACACTACCCATACTGGCGGATCAGAGGGGGAATTGAGATGAATCTGAGATGACAGAAAAGGTATACAAATTATAATCGATCAAAATGATGATCATTCAATGAATTGAGGGGAATTATGCCGAGATTTGATTTAAATGAGAACTTTTAAGAATGGAAAGACAAATAGAAGACTACCAAGCTGAGGATGTATCCAGATTGGGGAACCAAGATATAAAGAGTCACCTGGAGGATTGAGGTGGAGACTCTTTCTGGTGATTTAGTGATTGCAGATAAGTCTGCAATTTTTATTAAATAATAAAGGTCAAAATAAGGGGTGATAGCTCCATATATATAGTTTATTAAGTTTTATTAAACTCAGTGATCTTTATATTGTCCTATTTGGTTGCTCAGTGGCTAATACCCTGTGCAAACTGAATTGGTGGAATCAAGACTATACGCCGAGAAAACAGTGGTGCTCACTACAAGGAGGCATTGGTCAACTGTAGTCCATCGATGATAGGATATTATGACAAGCCCTCATTAGTTCTATCAAAATTTGATCAGATTCCGTGCACTTTATGCTGAAGAAGCATGGGAGGCACCTAATAACAAGATGTACTATTTACTATAACTGAGCCAGGGATGATGAAATTTTGTACAATCTGCAATTAGAAAATTTTCCTGAGCTGATGACCAAACAACAAGGATGCTCCACGAATGTGACTCCTCAGCAGCTGCAGGATATTATGGAGTGGCTGTTGCATGGATATCGACTATATGAAAATGAGGCTTGGGAATACGCCCTGGGTTTGTTTTATAACCAAAGAGATCAAGAAAATCAAAACGCCCTGTAAATGTCTTATCTGGATGTGACTACAACAGGATTGAAGTGCCGCCTTGGTACCCACGGAGTTGAAGAGTATCTAATCACTTATGTGCAACTGTCAATTCACCAGTTACTGCATGTGCTGGCTCACCACAATATAGAAATTGGAGACATATTACGGTTCCCTAGAGCTCAGAAAAACGATATTTTCCTCCTGCTTGACCGCCTCAATCACTCGTTTTCAGAGGTACAAGTGTCACTGGTACAAATGGACCATCATGTTGAGGACGTCCGCCATCAATTGGACATTTTTGTACCACAGTTAAAAATAGAAATACCTTAGGTAATAGGATAACTGTTGTATTGGCATGGCCTATTGGCGGAGTGGATTCAGAATGTAACAATGTTGGGGAATAATACTGAGCGCTTTATGATGGATCTAGCTGAATGGGCAGAAGCTCTCGAAGCTGTGATTGCCCATCTTAAGGAAAAAATTGACACTGACGGAATGGCAAGTGGCGGATCAAGTCAGCTCCTCATCAGATGAATTAACTTAACTTTGTATCAAATAGATTAACCAGAGAATGACAGATAACATGCTTATCCTTTGGTCAATGTCTCCTGATTATCTCCAGCTAATCTGTCAGTTTACACAACTTAAAAAAGTTGTTAGCCAGGCTGAGCGCAGTTGAGCCTTCACTCTTCTGATTGGTGAGACAAGAGAGTATGCGGACATGCAAGGGTGCCTTGATACCCTTCATTGGGACAACGAGAAATTGGTACAGAAACAAGCCTCCCTCCTTAACCATATAAATGACACTAATAAACAAGTGGATAACACTAGCCATCAGGAACACACACATGAAAAACATAATTGAAGATGTCCTCTCGCAACTACAAGCTGTGGAGCAGAAACTAAACGTTGAGTGGGAATTCCATCAGGAGTTGCAACATCAGTATCAAACTCTGCAACAGGAATTCCAGGATGGATGGTGTAGATGCTATTCAATTAAAGTGGAGCAGCTGATCAATGAACATTTTGTGGAGCATTATGGAGCTGGGGGAAGTGGTGCAGTTAGTGGCGATTCAGGGGAAGAATTCTATGGATCAGCAAACTTATATTCCTCAGGCATTACGATGGACCCCCCACTCAACACTACTTCTTCTGAGTCCTTTTTGATGGATTCGAGTATGTCTGGCTGGCTGTATGATAATGCACAAAGGTGTGGTTCCTATAGTTGCTCCGGAACAAATTCCCTGCCCTTACAGAAGGAATCTGGAGCAAGGCGAAGTTGTTCATATCAAAAATTACCTCCTTTCAGCTGTGATGAGAATCTACACAGCTACTTTAAGCGCTTTGAATTTTCTGTGGAAAGGGCTTCTGATTGATAGAAAGCAAAAAGTTGCTGTCCGCTCTAGATGTGGAAAGCGCTGATCAAGTTACCTGCTATCTTCCAAATAGCTCAGTATCCTATGAAGAAGTTAAAGCAATTGTTCTCTGGCTGTTCAGGGGCGCTACCGAGATGGCCCAATGGAAAACTGACTTTATGACTATACAGTTTCACCGAAATGAAACCCTGCTATATTTGTTGAACATTTCTTGGTGAAAGCACATGTACTACTTGGAGCTAACAATTTATCCACTGAGGATGTCGGTATAGTGATGATGGCGGCCATCAAACTATATTGGGAACTATATAACGCTATGTCTCACATTTTGGATGGAGATGTCAGACTTATCCAAATTATGAACCTTACAACAACTCTCTGCCACAATCAGCGCCCCCAATGTATCCCAAAAAACCTCTTCTATCTCCGCTCCAAACTATTCAGTATATGGGCTGCAGCGACTGGGTTGTCAGCCGCTGGAACGTATACATCCCTCATATGAATCAGTTGACCCCTTTCAGCCTAAGTACGCTTCGCCAGTTCAACCATGACCCTGGAACCATGCCATCAACTTCTGAAATAATCCCACCGCCACAAGTGATATACACATACCTTTTATGAATACTTGCTTCAAGTGCGGACAAAGAGGGCTTTATGAGGGTAATTGCCCTAGCAACCCACAAGTGTATGCAATTCCAACTGAAAAATCAAGCAGGGTAAAGCTTGAGTGGAGTAGAGACAGGATGATCTAAATCTGCTAAGTCCAATTCACTTGTCCCCTAACAGTTCCCAAATGTCTTTCAGTTAGGATTTGAAACTCAATTGGATGATTTTTTATACTAACAGCTTCCATCAGATACCCCTACTTCTGCTTCTGAAAGTAAAAATTTACCCCCAAGCCCCGAGTTCCATCAGGACGTGCAGAAGCCATATGCGTGGCAGATCCTGGAACAGCTTTGCATTAGCAACGCGGATCCCTCGATGGATGTTGCCTCTTTAGTAGGGAATAATGTAGCCATTCTGGTGGAAAAAATTGATAGTGAGTATCCTCAGGTTGGCAAGGGCATTTCCTCCTTTTTGAGTAACACAAAGCCCTTGTACGTACATGTAATAAACGCTGATGGTTCTTCTTACTTGGAATGCAGTTACTTTGACATTTTCATTCAAAACACAAAAATCTGTGCTATCATAGACACGGGAGCCCCTGTGAACATAGTTTCTACCCAGCTTTTGGCTAAACTTCTGCTGAAACTGGATGTGGACCATCATGTAGTATATGGACCGTGGGGACATATAGCACTGTGTCTGAAGGAGTATATAGCGCGTTGCCCTTACACTTTGGGTCAGCCTGAGCTTCTGCCCCGGTGGTGGAGTTGCTAAATAACAACTATGACATGTTAATTGGCGCAGCATTTATGAGGAAATTTGGTGTTGTGATAAATATTGTGGAGGAAACCAGTTTCTATTATAGGCTAACAGATCCCCATATATTTTACTCCTTGTGGAATCCCAACGGATCTGTTCCCCTCTCTTCAAATAATTTAGTGTACAGTGACAGAGTGATTCCTGTTCATTATCAATGACTGAGTCAGCGGACCATGACCCTCCCCAACAAGATTTATGAGTACAAAGGGATCCCGCTTTGGGCAGCGAGCACTTTGAGCCTACTATCTGGACACCAGTGCATAGTAGGGACAGAGCTTTAAATCGATGTCCCTAAAGGGCTTTAAGGAGAAATCATGGCGCCTCACCAGCACTAGCAGCTTGAACCACATGTGGCTCCAGGGTTACTGCTACCTGGGAATAGGGGGTGAAAGTGCTGCTGGCAAACTTGCAGAAGGAGACAATAACGATCCAGTGGCACCAAGTGGTGGCCTACCTACACTTAGTTCCTATAGAGGAAGTTCGCCATATTCATGATTTTGGCTCATGGGAGGATCTTGGACTACTGGCAAGCTCATTGTTCAGCGTAATGACTGTGGTTCAATGGGAAGCACTTTATGGGATTATTGGCGGAACAGCAAGATAAGACTATGGCATTATTTGAAAAGTATCAAGATATTTTCACACATGACGATCATGATTTGGGGTGCGCTCAAGGGCTGGTACATTGAATAGATATAGGGATCACCCTCCCATTCGATTGCATCCTATTAGATGATCAAAACTAGTGGAAGAGTTTGTCTCCAACAAGGTGGATAAACTTATTGTGCAAGGGATGCTAGATCCGTCAAACAGCTCATGGGCATCACCTGTGCTCAATGTAAAGAAAAAAGATGGCTCGAATTGAGTGGTTATTTACTAATGCAAACTGATAATGTAATAAAGAAAGATTCCTACCCTCTTCTACGGATTGACAATGCGTTAGAATGATTGGGTGGGGCAATTATTTTTCCACCATGGATCTGATCTCGGGGTACTGGAAGATAAAATTTCCACTAGCAGAATGGGAGAAATGAACTATCATCACATTGAGAAGGGTATTCCAGCCTTACTCATATGCCACAAGGGTTGTGCAAGGCCCTGGCTACGTTCCAGCGTGCCAGGGATAAGAATTTAGGTAATTTAAAGCTGTACTGCATCTTAGTTTACCTTTACGACATCAATGTGTTATTGCAGACATTTACAGAGCACCTTGCACACTTGGAACTAGTGTTTCAGCGCCTTGCTGCTACTGATATCAAAATTAAGCCTTGAAAGTGCCATTTCTTTAAAGAACAACTAGAACAACTTGGGTTCGTTGTGGACTCCAATGGGCTTAAACTGCAGCCAGCTAAAGTGGAAGTGATAAGCAAGATGACTCACCCAGGTAACAAGCGGAACATTCTAGTGTTTAAGGGATGTTCAGGTATTACTGACGGTTCATTCACAATTTCAGTTGCATTGGGGCCCTGCTGTTCGAGATGCTAAAGAAAACGCTCCTTTCAATTGGATGGAATGATGCCAGAGTGCTTTCTATGTGTTGCGAACCACATTAGCAAGAGCACCCATTTTGCAATATCCCAACTTTTACAAAAAGTTCATAGTGCAAATGTATGCATCCCTCACCTCTATAGGGGCAGTATTATCCCAGAAGGACGATGACAGTGTGGTTCATCCTGTCGCATTCTGTAGTCTTAGCTTGAACTGTCAATAATGAAACTACACCATGACCGAGTGAAAGGGTTTAGCAATGATCTACGCTTACAAACCGTTTTGATATATTTACAAGGGATAAGATTCCAAGTAATGACAGTTCATTCTTCCTTGTGCTGGCTACAGAATCTGTGTGAACTGGAAGGATGACTCACCGTTGGGCTCTGAAGCTCCAAGCGTATGATTTCAATATTATACACCACCTGGGAGCAATACATCAAAATGCGTATTGTCTTTCTCAGCTGCCAACGTTCACTATCACAGCAGATTTAGCTGAAATAATGTACAAGAAGATGGTGGCAAAGAAATACCAAGATGAGCCGCCGCAGGTGATCAATTTATTGGAAGGACTCAAGGAGAATACTTTCCTATGCAAAAAAGACTATATAAGCGGATTGGAGACTCAACGATTAGTTTCTTAAACCTTCAGCTAGACCTGCGATTATTATGGATGCTCATTATACTGTAGGTCATGGAGATTGCAAAAAATGCTGGAGTTTTTGTGACCCCAATACTACTGGGAGAGCATGCATTACAACGTATTGTAAACAGTTAGTTGTTGCCATCAGTGTCAAGAGGAAAACCTTTACACAAGAAGACCACATACCAGCTTGTTAAACCCCAGTTTGCCTGGCACACCATTTCCATTTATGTAGTGGGACCTCTGCCAACTAGCGCCAATAGATCCAAGTATATTATCATCTCCATTGATCATTTGACCCGATGGGTGGAGGCCAGGGCCATTAATGACTTGGGCGCAGTCACCACTGCCAATTTTTATTGTGGAGTGTGTTATACAGTGACACGGCTGCCTGCAGTTCATTCTAACAGACAACGGAACCAATTTCACTTTGCACATCCTACCAAAGTTGAACAAGTTGATGGCGATCCATGGGGTTTTGACCACCCCCTATCATCCAGAATCAAATGGAATGGTGGAGTGGGTCAACGGAACCCTAGTGAACATACTCCATAAATTGGTAAAGGATCGACCCTTAAATGGTGAGCCCTTCTGCTCACAGCTGTGTTTGCGTATAATATCAGCTATCATTTGTCCACTGGTAAGAGCCATTTCAACTACTGTATGGTCGATATCCAGCGCTACCCGCCTTACTTTATTCATGTGTAGAGGACACTTGTGGTGTAAATCCCCAGCGATATTTGAAGACTCTTATGGATACATTGATCAAGCTGCAAATGGAAGCTTACTCAACCAGTTTGGCCAAGAAGATTCGTGATCAGGAAGCTGATCATAAGAGATGGTGTGGACTTCCGCTGTTCGCTGTAAAGGACCATGTTTTATTCCACGACCAGCTTAGATTTTGCCAGAAAAACAAGCTCTCCAACATCTGGGCTGGGCTATTCAAGATAAATCGAGAAGACTGACATGGATGTCTACACTATCAAGGAACCTGCAGGGGGTTGGATTATCAACTGAGTTCACATGAAGTTCCTCCAAGCATATAAACAGTAAGAGCATATTGTCCAGCCAAAGTGGGGGTAATGTCAGGAAGTTGATATGACTGGACAATACACTACTATACTTGTGGATCGTAAGGGGGAATCAAGATGAGTCTTGAGATTTATGGAAAAGGTATATGGATTATAATCAATCAAAATGATGATCATTCAGCAAATTGAGGGAAATATGCTGAGATTCGATATAAACAAGAACTTATAAGAATGGAAAGATGAATAGAAGACTACCAAGCCAAGGATGCATCCAGATTGGGGAACCAAGATATAAAGAGTCACCTGGAGGATTGAGGGGAGACTCTTTCTGGTGATTAAGTGATTGCAGATAAGTCTGCAATTTGTATTAAATAATAAAGGTCAAAATAAGGGTGATAGCTCCATATATATATAGTTATTAGGTTTTTAAAGTCAGCGATCTTCATATCATCCAATTTGGTTGCTCAGTGGCTAATACCCTGTGCAAACTGACTTTACGGAATTAAGCCTACACGCCAAGAAAAAACAGAGCCAAATCCAGGAGAATGTCGAAATCTAACTCTGGAAATGATGACAGGAAGGATCAGCCGCAAGTTGTTTGAGATGATTGCTAGCCTGGTTTCAGTGGGACTGGTTACTATTTCTAGTAATTCCATGGAAGGACTAGCCACTGGTGCCAGACTAGGAGTATGAGTCCTGGAAGGACCTTAAAAGAGGTTTTGTCACACAGACTGACTCATCTGCTGGAAGAATTGAAGATCTTGATCAGTCAAACTGTTGAGCAGCTGTTGGTACCGTGACTCAGAATTTGACATTGAGCTGGATGAAATGGGGATGTTAGACTTATATGATAGTTGACAATGCACTCTACAATTAATTAAGCTTTAATTCTAAAGATAATATTCTCTAAATAATGGGATAACTCTCCAGAGAAGAATTAAAAATGATATGAGCCAGGAGGTTATAAGAAGAAAAATAACATGGGCAAACATAATTGAGCATTATTAATTGGCCACAAAACAAACATCAACGGTAAGGGTCTCTTGTCGAGGATGAGGAGAAAATCAGGAAATTAAGGACTCCAGACCAAGAATCCTGAATATGACATCAGTTCATATGCCCTGACGGGGGAAAACTGGATCCTGGGATTAATATTATCATGAGTAAATTGATAAGCCCAGCACAACAGAAGATTTTGGGACTGCATTCTCAGTAGGTGGTAGCAAGGAGGAAGAGTAAGAGAGAGCCGCATGATGGAGGTTGTCCCAAGCGGTGTTGAGTAATAATGATTATACTCCACTTGAGCAAATGAAGTATTTGACTGAGTGTCTGAAGCTGTTTTCTCCTGCCCCAATCCTTTTCTCTCTTGAAATCAAGGCAAGTGGAAGGGATGTGTTAGGATTTTTGCCCATATTTCCAGCTGAATTGATTACCAGGGATCACTAGGAAATAATTACCTGATGCGAGGTAATTCAAAAAAGGCTGACCCTGATTTTGGGGTAACTAAGTTTGGGGGACTTTATGTAATTCGCCTGGTCAGATCTGTCAAGGATCAATCCGGATGAATGCTTAAAGTTTTGTCAGGAAGAGTTGCCGATGAAATAGGGACATCTGATAGTTGATTAACTATCAGATGTACTTATTAGGATCAGTTGCTTTTATCACCAACCAATTGGGGATTTAAGGAGTAAGTTACAAGGTGAGTGATGCCATCTGTAACTAGCATATTGATCAGTTAGTCTATGACCTGCCTTAATGGGTAAAAAGTCACATTACCTAAGCAGGTCGCTTGCCAAATATGGTTGGTTAGCTTGGATTGAGAGGAAAATGTTATGGACAAGTTTTCTGACTTTTTCTGTTTTAGGTCTCAAGGATGTCCAATTATAGGATCCTAGCCAGAATGGAGAACATCGCTGCTGAGACCTTGAAGGGTGATTCAAAGGCAATGGCTGCCATTTCATTGAGGAGGTGTCAACTGAGGGTTGGGTGCCAAATACTCCACTATAAAAGACTAGAATTCACTAATAATAAAAAATACAGTATATTAATATAAAATTTACTAAATATGGATCACTTTTACTTAAGTTTCAGCTTATTAAACTTTATCAGCATTCAATTGATCTATTCTTTATTGGGGATATTATTGCTGTTTGCGATATTTAAAAACTCTTTAAGGAAAAGAGTAAGGATCTGAGCAGGATCCAGAGTATAAGCGGAATAAAATTGGAAATTGCTACTGACTGTGTATTAAACCAGAGAAACCATAAATGGGAATCTAAGAGAAGATTGGGTTATACAGTATGAGGGGACAAATTACTATTTTAAGACATCACAAGTATTTTGAGAGGAAATACTAGCTGAGCATTGGGCCGATATCTGATACTTCCATTCAACTACAGATAATAGTCGCCATACTATTATCAACCAATTATATCAAATTATTATACAACGCAGCAAAATTGCACAAAGCGTGAACCTGTGCAAGTATTAAGTTTATAGGGGTTATTGGATGAAAATAATCAGACAACCTATAAATTTATACAAAGGTAATGATTGTATTTTTTGTGAATATTGCTTTTCAGAATACTAACAAGGTTACTCTGAGCTACATTAATATCTACTGCCAAAATTTGTAAATGACTTAAGCACCTCGACAATGATTGAGTACTTAAAACAATGTGAGATCACTTTTTGATCTATTCTACGCAGAGATATGTAACAACTACTCTAATCAATGGTAACACTAAAATTGTGGTAGGTACTAGTCAACCATGACGTGGAAATGCTGGACCTTGTCAGGGAATATTTAAGTGACTACTGATCTGTGACTCAAAAAAGTTACTATGCTGCAAGCTGCCTTAAAGAACAGCCCATTATAAATTTTGTCAGCTTGTTTATGGATGATAATGCCAAATAAAAGGCAGTAAATAATAGAGGGGGTTACTTTATTTTCAAAAAGTCATCTATATTACTTTA
This sequence comes from Massospora cicadina, assembly GCA_022478985.1. NCBI lineage: Eukaryota > Fungi > Entomophthoromycota > Entomophthoromycetes > Entomophthorales > Entomophthoraceae > Massospora > Massospora cicadina. The sequence continues at coordinate 122,475 of JAKSZP010009385.1, read as the reverse complement.
AAAACAGATAAAACTCAACCCCATCAGGTATTAGCAGGCAATCTTAAGTCAACATGTCAAGCTCAAGAAGAAGATCAGACAGTCATTTTCTAAGCTTAATCTAAAAACATGCATAACAAACTCAGTTTGGTAAGTCATATGAGTTGGAAGATAGGCCCATTGAAAAATGTTAAAGTGACAATAGCCCTCATTTAATTAATTTATTATTTTAAACGTCATCAAGAAGATCAAAACCATAATTGATCATAATAATATTCCCGCTGTCTTTACCTTAAGCACAAATGCAAACTAAAACTCTGATTGCACATACATTGTATACTTGTAAAAAAGATTAAAGTTTGTGCAATAGTCAATACCAGAACCAGTTAATGTAATTTTGAGTCATTTTGAGAAAAGCTAAAGATTTCCTGATGTGTAACAAAGTCAACTGTACATATTGGCTGTTCCAGGCAGCATTATAAGCGTAAAAGCCTATCTGATCATGGGGAGTAATACATGGATCCCATGTTTGTTTGAGCCATAGACCAAAACCCAAGGGCGATAGATGAATACATTTTGCTTTTTCTTGGACGAAAAAGTTTTTGAACAGCTACTAGGGCTAGTGAAGAAAATCAAATAAAATACAATTTTGTCTTAGAATTGCAAAAAGAAGGGAAAAAGTAAAGTTCTTTAGCTTAGTAGCAGCATAACAAGGGGATTGGGGAGGTGTCTTGGGGAAAATTAAAACAACCAAGCTTGGATCTAGTAAAATAAACCAATTGAGGATTCAATGGCAGCCCAATTATCTTAGTTGAATATACTGCGCTTGTCATAAGGATTGGGTTTGAACCCTGAGATTAGGTAGCTCAAGGGAGCATTAGTCGACCATGTAAATTGGGGTGATCCCCATCTTCAATAGTTGTTGAATTTAGTCGGGGATTATCCCAACAGGAGTTTGGGCTATATGGTTGGATTGGGTTTGATTCCCATCATTTGATACATCTGAATCTACCGTTTGGGTAGGTATCCCAACAATACCCCCTCTAGATCTTTGCAAAGGGGGAAATAAACGGAGAAAATGACTTTGTATGTGGTTTACAACTGTACCATGAACAACTTCTAAAATTAAGTATTCATTGCCCCATATATATATGTCTTGGTAAGGCCCTGACCAGTTGGTGCCAAATTTGTTGGCACGACTTCCAGACTGGTGATGGTAGAATATGACTAAGTCACCTGGTTGGAAGATGTGTAGAGGATCAAGCTTTTCATTAAATTGAGAAGTTTCTCTACTGGTTGTAACGGACAGGTTTTGGAATCCAGGGCTGAAGTCTAATAATTTATTTGCAATACATCGCATAGTGAATTCAGATTCTTTGGGAGAGGCTTGGTCAAGCATATCCTGATCTTTAGAAGGCATCTTAGGATTTCTGAGATATATAACGCTTGGAATAGGAACATCTTAGAAATTCAATAATAACTAATCCTATAGGCCATAATTGCACTTGCAAATATTGGGGACAGTGAAGGGGGTCAGTCATAGCCATTTTTTAGATGTTTGCAGTTAGAGAACCATTTACCCACTCCACCATTCCATTAGTTGCAGGATGGTAGGGAGTGGAGATAACATGTTTAGTTCCCATCAGGTTGGCTAAATCTTTCACTAGCGTAAGCAACAATTTTCCCAGTATTGGAAAGAATGATGTTAGGGCACCCATTTCAGAGAATAATCTTATTATTCAAAAACATGGCAGTAGCCTTTTCCAATGCTGAGGTTAGTGATACGACTTTAATCAATTTAATCAAATGGCCACAGGTAGAAGGAGGAATTGATGACCATTAGAGGCTCGAGAGAGAGGCCCCACAACATCAATGCTAATGGTATGGAATGGTTCACAGGGTGGAACCACTGGATGTTGAGATTGTGGATTAGATCTGGCCTGATTTTTGCATTACAGGAAGGATTCTAATTCATCCTATACTGAAACAAGCACTCCTTCCCAAAAACATTGGGTTTTAGGCCAATGGTAGCTTTTCTAAATCCATTGTGGACAACTTGCTGATGACCTTCTAATATGACGTCAATTTGAGCTGAAGGGCATACATAAGGCACCCACATTTTAGACAAAAGTTTACACAATTGGCCATTTTTGGCTTGAAGATTTACCAAGCTTTTCGCTAATTCCTTTTGAAGGTTTAGGGATTCATCCTTTCATAAATGCAGTTGGGTATGAGATCATATAGCGATCCTCTTCAGGGTCAGTTTATTATTATTTTGGGGAGCTGAAATAGGCAATCTGCATTTTAGTGAATAGGCCCTGGGCACTGGATAATAGAAAAGTCATAGGTTTTTGTTTTAACACTCGTTGGGCTAATCTCCCGTTGAAGTCCTTCATTTGCTATAGCCATCGTATGGAATCATGATTGGTAATAATGGTGAAATGTTTACCATATATATATAAGGTCGGATATTCTTAATGGCCAGCAGGACCGCCAAGCATTCATGTTCCATAATGCTATAATTGCGTTCAGCCTTAGATAATATTTTTCTTTAGTAAGAGATGGGATGATACACTAAGTTTTTGTCATGTTGAGATAGTATAGCTTTGATGACAATAATGCTAGCATAGTAAAGAGGAGAAAGGGTTTATCAAATTTTGGTGAAGTATTACTGGAGAGTGGGAGAGAGAGGCGCATAGCAGATCAAAAGCTTTCTGTTGCTCTTCTTTCCATTGGAAGGGTATCCCTTTCTTCAGTAGATACACCAGAGGCTTAGATGTGTCTGCAAAGTGGGAGATAAATTGATGATAATATTCCACCACCTCTAGGAAAACTTGTAGTCTCATAGAGATTTAGTTGGGTCATCTTAGCAATGTCTAGGACCTTGTCATCCATCGGGATATTCCAGCTTTACTGACCTTATGAGCCAAAAAATCCATCTCACTCTGAAATAAAGAGCATTTTGATGGCTTTAGTTTTTAATTATTGCTGTAACTGCTGAATGATTTGCTTGAGGTGATTTAGGTGTTCAGTAAAGGTTCTAAAAATGGTAGTCTTGTCAAGATAAACTAGGTTTCAAGAGAGTTTTAAATCCCCTAGTAGTCCGCTCATGGCGCGTTGGAAGGTAGCAGTGGCGTTACACAACACTTGTGGCATCTATGTGGGATCAGATAATCCTTACTTGTGATGAGCGCGCATTTTTCACGATCTTCTGGAGACAGATCTACTTGCCAATACCCATTGAAAAGATCCATAGCTGATAAATAGTGGGACCCCAACGTCAAGCATAAGGAGTCATCTATATGTGGCAAGGGATAGCTGTCTTTGCAAATGATAGTTTTGAGGCGGAAATAATCAATGACAACAGGGTGGCCACCATCCTTCTTATAAATTAATAAGAGTGGGGAAGCCCACGGGCTTTTAAAAGCAATAGTAAAATGACCTTCAACAGTTGCTGTAACTCTAAGGCCATTTGAGCTTTCTCAACTTTGGATTTTTGGTATGTCCAGGATTTGAATGGAGGATGAGCCTTAGTCTCAATTTGGTAGATTACCACGGACATTTCCCATAATCACTTGGTCTCAATGAGAAATTATCGCCATACTCCTCCAGGAGCTTTTTGACACGGTGGAGTTTGTTAAGGGTTAAATTGTCCCCAATTCTACTCTCAACAAGAGCTATGGTATGAGGGGGATTAAATTCTAAATCCTGTAATGATCCAAATAACTCACTTCAGCAATATTCCCAATGGGACATAGTTTTACATAGGCAATATGGGCATGCTGAGGGACTATTTGAGGGTTTCAGTGGTTAAATTCTATAGGAGAGTACATATATATTTCCTGTAAGTAGGGTCCAAAATCCACCGGAAGGGCGTCACTTCGTTGATGGAAGGGTTTGGGTGTCCATTTAGCCTCAAAATTTGATCAGAATGGGTGAGTTTCTGAATTCCCATATCCACAATAACTTGTGAGCCAGAGGGTATTGTGATAGGATGAGGGGTGTACTGAGGATCCCCACTTTGGCATCCACAGCCTCCGGGGTAACTAAATTTTCCCCCCTAAGTCTTGGTAAAAACTTTGCAAATGAACGACGGGTATTTGAAGAAGCACATCCGTTTTCAGGGGCTCCTTTGCTTATGATGTGGAGTTCAAATATTAACATAATCCAATACCTTAGTAGAGATAGATACTTTTCTTTATGATTAACGATTCAATTGAATTCCCGCATCAACTGGACCCAATAAGTAACTCATGAGTATTGTTTTTAATGCAATGACAGGTGCAGTAATTAAAAGTTTTCCAAATTGAAGGGGTAAGGCAGAATACGATACAATTTCCTTAGTAGACTGACTACCTGCTATCCCATATTCATCGTCATGAATCAAGCCCAGAGCCATTTTTATCTTTTGAATAAGTTGGTAGGAAATAACGTTAACCAGAGAACCTTTGTCAATTATTGCCAGGACTTTAACCTTATGTACAACTACCTTGACTCAAACCACTGAAGATCTGAACTGGAACTGAATAGCTAATAGACAGTTGGTAGGGATTTGCAGCAAAGAAAGCGGAGGATTCTGCCAGGGACAAGCTTAGGGCTGTTCAATGCTCTTAAAAGTTTTATCTGCCAATGCTTGGATTTCCGTAGAAGAGTTGACTGCCAAATTTTGTTTGGGTAACTGATCAACATAAATTAAAGAAAACTGGAGATTTTTATTTCTTTGAATAGAAAAAGGTACTTCAACTTCTGCAGGGACATCTAACACAAAACTCGTGAGTTTCTGTGATCCAACTAGATCTAGAAAAGGGTCTTAATTCATTGGATTTACGTCAGCATAGGGAGCCTCCTGCCTTATCCTTACTGATCTTTTGCCGCCTTACATTGGAGTACGTGACAAAAGTCCACAGTGTGGTTGGTTCACTTGCAATGGGTGCAGTATAATTAAGGAGTAACCGAGTCAGGGAAGTAATGCTAAAACTTTGGACTGGGGCTTATTGTTGTTAAAATGAGGTGACCCAGCGGGTTTATGTAGTTCAACATGAATTTCCAAAATAGCTTTTTTGTATGAAGGAGGGATGTCAAGTTGGATTTCACTGCTTTTAACTAAAGTAAAATATTAGGCATATTTTGTAATGCCTAAAATGGGGCGGTGATAGCAGCATCTAATGTAAGATAATTCCCTGAAACCAGAGTTTGAGCTTTTAGGTAAAAAATTGTGTGTGAATTTGCGGATAGTTTCCCCTCAATTAAGGTTGATGCCCATGAAGGTCTTTGGTTGGATAGGGTTAAGTCATTCCCAAATTCCTGGAGCAAGGCAGTCTTGGCATCAGTCCTAGTACAGCAATGCATGATATGGGGGACCATAATATCTTGAGCCTTGTAATTAAGACAGTTCATCAAGTTTAAACCGTTGATTCTCAGTCCCTTCCTCAATTGAGATTTTATACCTTTATAAGAACGAGAAAATACATCCCTCCACAGGGACGTATTTTCTTTGAACAAAGGTTTTAATGTACCACTTGGGGGAGTTGGAGGCAAAATGACATGAACTGATATGATGAATGAACTTTCACCTAACAAAGAAATTAATTTTGGGGATACGCTTGAGGTTGAAGCGCATCCATCTGAGTCTGCATATTATTAATATTGTTGATTATTAGATTTACTTGTTTGTGAGCATCACTAAAAGCTGACTTTGTGGCAACTAATAGGTATAATCGGCATAAATTTTTCAAAGCATTATTGGTGGCTTGGAGTTTTAGTTGATGTTGTTCTGAGATGAGCACTCTTTGCTCCAATCCACGGACCACAGCAGATTGAGTTGTTAAGGTCCCAAGGCGGTTGTGATGAACAGGTAAGGAAACTTTGGGAGAGAGGGGTACTCCTTCCCAAGTGAGTTGGGCTCCTTTGGCGACACATCCCTATTGGATACTAAAGTTATTTATTTGTTGGTTTAACGCCTTAGGGCGTTTGTCAGGATTCCTGGGTCAACGCTGGGTCCTGGAGGTTCTCTAGGCACAGGGGGTCCCGATCACCATCTTGTCCATCATAACAGGGGTTCTCATTCGCCATCCTGTCCATCATGACCAGGGGGTCCCCATTCACCATCACATCCATTATAAACTGGAGGTCCACGCTCACCAGACACTGCTTGATGACCTAAAGTATAAGACTATTCTGGATATCCCATAATTCATAGATCATTTCATTCAACAATTGAGGGTGTTCATCCAATGAGATGTTAAAGTTATTAAATTCAGATTGCACTTTGTGGGTACAATCTATGACCTGAATATAGATAACGACCTCTATTTAACTAAAACTGAGTTGGGAGTTTTGTCCAAACAAAACTCATAACACCTTAATCCAGGCGAATAAAACTCATGTATCTTATTAATAAGCTGCCAACTTTCATCTGTTTCATTTCAGTTTTTATTGGTGAACTGGGAGGCAAATTGGTAGAATTAAAGGAGCTGAGAGTGTATTGTATCTGATAACTGCAAGTGGTGGAGTAGTTCCTGAAGATGGAACCCCGCTATTTGAAGTAGATGGTACAAGGTGGGATGTACAAAGTGACGCAGGTAGCATTCCATATGTTCAGCTCCACCTATTCTATATTGAGCACAGAACTTTGAGCTAATATCATCATAGGAGCTGGCATGGCAAGGCCTCATCTTTGACTGGATCAGCTTCAGGGATGAAGGCCCTGGATAAGAGAAGCTGGAGAGTTTCAGAAAAATCTGATAAATGTAAGTTGTATTATTTGGCGGACAGCGCATAAAGGGTCACTTCCATTGATGAGTTGAAGTGGATATCACAGTTGGCCACTGTATCTCTTACATGCATACTGATTGCCCAGTCGCTGAGATGGCAGCTTCACAATCTGAGGAGATTTCTGAAGTTGAATCATTATTGTCCATGATTGCTTTTTATTTTTGCTTTTTATTTCTTATAACTTCAATGGAAACTTGGGGTGGACCTTGCAGTGAGCACCAGTTTTGTCAGGATCATGGGGAGCGATACCATGGATCCCTTAATTGTTTGAGCCAGGAGACCTGAAGCCTGAGAATTATGGATAGATACCTTTAGTTTTTTTCTTGGTCAATAAAGTCTTTATACCAGATACTAGGGATTGTGAGGCAAATCAGATAAAATACAATTGTGCCTTATAAATGCAAAAATATGGGAAAAAATTTTATAGCTTAATAGCAACAATGTAAGGAAAATTGGGGAGGTGTCTCAGGTTAATCTAAACCCAGGCTTTGATCTAGTAAAATAAACCAATTGAGGATTCAATGGCAGCCCAATTATCTTAGTTGAATATACTGCGCTTATCATAAGGATTGGGTTTGAACCCTGATATTATGTAGCTCAAGGGAGCATTAGTCGACCATGTAAATTGGGGTTGATCCCCCATCTTCAATAGTTGTTGAATTTAGTCGGGGATTATCCCAACAGGAGTTTGGGCTATATGGTTGATTAGGTTTGATTCCCATCATTTGATACATCTGAATCTACCGTTTGGGTAAGTATCCCACCATAGCTTACAAGTTTTACCTGAGGTCTGTTTTCTACAGGTCAGATTTCCTGCCATAGAGTTGCAGGCAGCAAATATCAATTTTTTATTTGGTACCAGTTTCATCAAACTTTATGGGAAATTTTTAAACTATGAAGAAAATGTCTTCAAGTTTCTCCAGCAATCATTGCTTTACCATTTCTCTTGAGTAAAGATTCAATTAACTAATTGAATTAAAGATCAATTTTACTTAGCTGATTAATAATTTCTATTTATTATCAACAAGATGGTCATTGTAGTTTGGCCCCTTCTTGCATTACCTCTAGAAATCTATGTATCATTTTATGAGCATACACAAGTTGTGAGTTGCTTCTGGGGGACAAAATCAGTTTGTAAGCACTGGACTGTTTCTGGCACTTCCAGACGGGTTAATAGTAGAAGTTTCTCTCCATGGTAAAAATCATGGATCAAGCCTCATATGGCTCCTGGTTTAAGCATTCCCAGACACAAGAGTATCGTTGTTCTCTCAGGTAACAATAAACTTGAAAGATTACCATTAAAAAAGGACAGAGGTTCGCCTTTATCCATCCAACACCCATAGAAGATATCCTGCTGATCAAATGCTTCAGAGAACTATCAAAGTTTGACCTGCCTGACACCTTAAATTCATGTGCATGTATCTCGAGATCAATTGAAAGGCTTATCAGAGCAAAAAAAGGATAAATGCCTGACTTTATTACAGAAAATATGCCATTATACAAACTAACGATTATGATCTAATGTGCACAAAAGGAATACATACCAAATTTGCACCGCGAATGTCCAGAAAATATGCTCATCCTATATGGCGTGCTAAAGTCAAAGAAGAAGATGTACAAAAAGAGCTTGATCAAACATTGTTGTAAGGAAATATTATGCCATATTGCAGTCTCTATGTCTGTCCTGTGCTTAACTTAAATAGAGAATGGCTATTTCTGAGTAGTATTTTCTAAATTTTATAAGATGTGGGCTAACCTGGGGACAATAACACACTGATTAAGGGATTGAAGAAATATTAAAGGAGGATAAAACCTGGAAAACCTCCACACGTGGCGAATGATATGCCAGGAACTCCATGGATCAACTTGCTATTTGCTATCTTGGTTCAGGGCACTGGTGCGCAACTTCAACACAGTCATTATCATCCCCTACTCAAAGTCCATCTACCAGGATCAAACTTGGGGTGGCAGTAAAAGGGGGTCCATATTCTACCACTGGGTGTCCTCCTCTCTGAGTAGTTTTTTCTATTATCTGCTATATTAAATTACCAAAAAAGAATTGTAACCCTTACCACATAATGATGACGACTTGAATAATTAAGGGGATGCCAATATTAACTGATTTAGATTTAATCAGTGGTTATTGGCAGATTGAACTGCCAAAAGAAGAACTAGAAAATGCACAATTATCACACCCCAGGGACTATATAAGCCAACACACATGCCTCAAGGTCACTAAAACGCGCCTGCCACCTTTCAGAGAGTCTGGACACTATCTATGGCAATCTGAAATGATCTGCATTTTAGTATAACTTGACAATATTGATGTTCTTGTGCACCTTGACACAACATCTATCTCGATCAGAAGACATACCTAAGTGAATAACCAAAGCTTAGTTATAAAACCAATAAAATGTCATTTTTAAGACTCAAATAGATACCTGGGTCACATTATCAATACTAAGGGATTTACCCATCCCCAAAAAGCTTGATGTTGTCAACCAGATGTAAAAGCCCTTGAATTAAAACAGGATGTTTAGGATTTCTTAGGAATGGTAGGATAATACCATCAGCTCATACAAAAGTTTACACAACTTGCTGAGCCCTTGCTCCATTAACTAAGAATTGGAATGGCCTTTTAATGGTCTACAAAATGCAAGGACACTTTGTACAAGTTAAAAGCAATGCTTACTCAAGCATCAGTGCTACACTAACCCAACTTTGACTTTCCAGTTTATCTTTAAATCTTGCCCTTCCTTGATAGCCATTGGAGAAGTGGTATCTTAATGTGACATGCAAGAGAAGGAACATAAAGTAGCCTTTTGCAGCCACGCCCTCACTGATAAGGAGAGTTACTACACGTTAACAGAATGTGAATGTTTAGTCGCCATTAATGTTTGCACACTGTTCCACGTTTATCTTTATGGGTGTAACGGATCAGGCTGCATCTGATTCATACTTTGCTTTGGATCAGGCGGCACTTGGTTTAAATTTTGCTTTTATAGAAAGGTCCTTGAATTCGAGGAATTTGGAGTTGGTGAGATTTGACATTCCAAATCAGAAATGCATCTGAGAAAATATGACGTTGGGCTTACGCACAGCATGGATGATGATCTATTGGGATTTGGAGTCTTCATGAGAAATGTGCTGGATGGTGTTTGAGAGAGCCTAGCATATGATGGAGCTTATTACAATACTAGTGGAGTGCTATTTATTAGGGGATGGCTGGGCCCCAAATGGCCTGTTACATCTTCTACAAAAAAACAGAAAATTTAATAAAAATCGCTTACTATATAAATTATTGTTTGTTGAATTATTAGTATTGGAATGGAGTTATGAGCTCAACTAGTGAGCTTGGCATGGTGTTGGCGTTATTCTTGGCCCTCTCCTGGAGCCAGACCCTGCTGTTGATGTGCAGCGTCGTGAGGACAGTGGTGCAGTAATATGTGGCAATGATGAGGCATGGCGGAAGGGTTTGGGGATGGGCTTTTGCAGGCCTGTCCCTAGTATGGTTTTCAACTTGGCTCTTACTTCCCAATTCCTCTGTGGCATATTGGTGCAGACCCACCTGTTACATTAGACGCAACTCAAAAACATTTTTGTCAGTATTGTGGGCGCCCCGAGAAGAGTGGTAGCCCCAGGAGGGAAGGAATGGTATCACCATGTTTTGACAGTGGTAATTGTGAGTTTCTCATTAACGTTTGTGATAAGAGATGTGGTTTGGGTATGTGGTGCGAGCCCCTGGAGGTGGAGGAAAGCCAAGGAATATCTAAATCTCCAAAAGGTTGGGCTGCATTTCCCATGGAGGCTTTGGAGAAGATTCATCAAGTAGTGTCATGAGTTTGTTTTCAGGCGCGGTTAGCTTAAGCAACGGGAGGTGAGACTTCTTTCTTGCTGCAGATTGCCCAGATTGTGGAGGTGCTACCTTTGGACCTGGCGGGGTGGGTGCAAGAACTGATTGAGGAGCAAGTTCACCTTCCAGATTCCATGGATGAGTGTGTTGATTGGATTGACTGGGCTTCCTGTCTGGGTGAGGCGTTGTCAGCTTTGCTGATGGTGAGTCAAGGTGATGATCAATTGAATAATATGGGCGGATTTTTTGACCTTTGGAGAAAGAACCTCAATTATCAGATTTGCAATCATTGCAAATGTTTTGACAGGGGCAGCAAGCGGATATGTTGGTCGCTATGGAAGCTGCTTAAATTCAGAGGATGTTAGCTGAAGAAATCTCATTGGCAGTACAGGTTGAGAAACAATTGGTTTTGCCGCAAAACTGGCGGGAGGATTCTATGTCTCCAAGAAAGGGTCTAGTTGCCTGCAGTGGCTCGTAGATGTCAAGGAGGGTGGCGGGGATCACCAGAAATTATGGAAATATCCATGGAGGGTTCCGCCAGAGAAACGTTGAGGAGTTTTGGATAACAGGAGGTCAGGTACCTGGGAAGAAAAATTTCCCAAACCTACCTTACCTGAAAATTAGCAATATAAGAATGCTTTAAACATTAAATATACTTCTTCACTTTATAATAGATTTTCTATTACTGTAGAGTTATATTTGCAAGGTCTGATGAAGAAGGTGTTGGCCCTGGTGGATACAGGGGCTGAGGAAAAGTATGTGTATTCGCCTTGGCAGAAAGTTTAAAGTTGGAAATAAAGAAAGGTCCTGAGGTAGTGCTCACCATATTGAGGAGGGCTCCCTCGTGGTGTTTGGAGCCTTGGGTAGTTGTTCAGCAAAACCCATTTTAGTTCAAAGAGGCCTTCTGTGCAATCAGAAATCTGGCTCATCCTGTGGCATTAGAAATGCGTTGGTGGCATCAGTTCCTGTCCCAGGTTGATCTGCCACTTAGTACAGTTACTTTAAATCTGATGAGGCCTCAGATGAGGTGGAAGATAGAGATTGGGAGTGATGTTCTGATTAGATGTAGAAATATGGGTAAAATTCAGGAGGTAGAGTTACCAGCCAAATATAGCGACTTTATGAGTGTATTTGATCCTATTGGCAACTCACCTTTTTCCTTTAATGGTTCTTTTGAGTTTTCATTCCAGTTTAAGGAAGGGTCAGCGCTTCCCCAGGATGTCCAGTATACCCTCTTAATCAACAAGCAAAATGAGCATTGGAGAGCCATGTTAAATCAATAATGGACAAAAGATTGCTTGAGCCTTCAAAGTCACCGGTTGTGTATCCTGTATTACTGGTGCCAAAAGCAAGTGGCGAACTACGCCCATGCGTGCGTTTCTGACGTCTGAACATGGTCACTGAGCCTGATCCATATCCGATGCCTTTGTTGTAGGATATGCTCCCAATGGTTACCAATTGAACCATTTTTACAAATTTAGACCTCACGGATCCATTCAATCAGGTACTGGTGAGACCAGAACATCAATAATACACCGCGTTTAAGTGTCACTTGAGGGTGTATCAATATCACGTGATGCCATTTGGTCTTATAAGTGCCCCAGTGGTGTTTCAGTGGATGATCGATCATGTCCTTGAGAAATGATCAGTCAATGCTGTGCTGCCTATATGGATGATATCTTGATGTTTTAATTGTCCTGAGAGGAACATGTCCAAGATGTCCAGGAAGTTATGGGGGCAATTGGCTGGATGGAACTGAGATTGAAACCATCCAAGTATGAATTAATCAAAGTTTGGTGATGTTCCTAGGCAACATAGTGTTCCAGAATGGATTAGGAGTATGTCCAGATATACTGCGTGCGGTAAAAGTGTTGAAGGCCCCTACTGATTGAATGGGGGTGCAGAGTTTTTTTTGGGAACATTGACCTTTCTTATGAAATTTTGTGAGAAATATATCCAAATGGCCTTACCTCTCACACATCTTAAGCAGGATGTTCCATTTGTGCGGGGAAGTAAAGAGGAGCAGACATTCTAATTATTAAAGGATAAGTTACTTGCAGCGCCAGTCTTGGCCCATCCAGATCCCAGGAGGCCATTCCTGGTAGAAACTGATGCTTCAAATTATGCTAAGGGTGCAGTGTTACTACAGGAGGGGGAAGGTGGGCTCGAACACCCTGTGTTATTTTAGCCACAAGATGATCCTCGCCAAAAATTAATATCCTTTATATGATAAGGAACTGCTGGCAGTGATGGTGGCCTTGTGGGAATGGCAGCATTATTTGCTCTAAGACTGAAACCCTTTCATTGCTTTAACGGACCATAGAGCATTATAATATTATCATGCACCAAGGAAGATGAACCAGCGGAAAGCCAGATGACATGTGGATCTAGTCCAATACAACTTCTGGGTAGAATAAAGGCCAGGTTTGTCAAATGTTCTAACACAATGGATGAGTTGGAATGAAGGCTTAGCATATAAGAGGGATGAATTGGAGGAGTTTAATACAGCCACAACGTTCCACAAAGACCAATTCACAATGATTGATTGTGGAGGGAGTGAGTTGGGGGAGGAAGTACACTGGAAGCAAATAAGGTCAGAATTTGGATGGCATTTGAAGACTGAGATGAAGGAAGGACAGCCACACGAGCGCCACAAAGCCTTCATGAAGAGGCGTGGTGTGGTATACCATGATTCTTACGTATGGGTGCCCAATCCACGTTACAACGAGAGGTAATTTAGGCTTCTCATGATCATCCATTGGCAGGTCATCTGGAAGTAGAGAAGATGGTGGAGCTGTTGTGATGGGATTATCTGTGGTTGGACCTGTGGAAGGATGTAAGGAAGTACATGGAGGAGTGTTTGGTATGTGAAAAATTGAAACCCTCAAGGGAACCTCCATTGGGTAAGTTAAACCCACTACTGATACCACGGGCGCCATATAGTTCAATTAGCGTTGATTTTATAATGGGTCTTATGAAGGTGCAAGGGAAGGATACAGTTATGGTGGTTGTGGATAGACTGACCAAATATGCTGTCTTTCCCATGTAAAGGGAGTTTTTCAGCAAAGGACAAAGTGAGGATTTTCATTGATGAGGTATTCATCAAGCATGGATTACCTGAGGAAATTATTTGGACCGTGGTCCACAATTTGTCTCAATATTCTGGTCATGTCTGCTGGGGAATTTAGAAACCAGGCCTGGTTGGTCTTCAGCTGTTGGGATTTCACCAAGTTCTTATATCTCCAAAAAATCCACTTCATCAATTCCCCTGACATCATCGGAAGGAGCAAGCAATATATCTTAATCTATCAAGGTTGATGATCAATTTAATCCCAATAAATTGATTGAAGATTCAATTGCACAGAGATTAATTTGCTCTGATAGATTATGAACCGTAAAAAAGCCTATAAATATTACCTCTTTTCAAAAATAAAAATTAGGTCGAATTATAACCTGTATTTTCGTTTAAATTTATCACCTTTTTGGAGAATCCGCCCAGTGTAACTTCAATATTAAACCTTCCCCATTGGAAGTGTAATTCAAAACTTCCATACTGGTGCTCATTACAGGGGCACTCTGAGTTATGCACCAGTGACAACGTCTATTACTACTATGGATTCTCATTTTTCGCCTGACAAAGCTCAAGACCAAGAGCAAGGCAGCATTTTACAATGGGTCCGTTCAACTGGAGCCCAAATCCCAAGATTACCCTCCACGTTGGAATTTTGGGCCAACTTGGAATTTTATGGTCATAACTTAAGTTTACCTCAGACTTTCAAATACTGCCTGAGGCTTTACAAAATATTATTAATCAATTTCCTGAAGGGGCCCTAATCCCTGGAATCCGTTCTACCCAATCTTGATCTAATGCTGTACCTTAAATATTGCAGAAAGTGCTGCAAACCTCTCAAATGCCAGGAATTGGCCCTGCAATATTTGCACCAACTTGTATATCCTACCTTATACCATTTATTACCTGTAGATGGAATGCACCACCAAGGGATGCTCAATTTACTATAGGGATTCCAGTACTTGAATAATTATATTTCTGAATTTTTCAAGTCAGCCTCTGAGTTTAGCCGAGATAATCATGATGCTATCATTAGTAATCAGGCTTTCCTCTATGAAGTACATCAGCAGCTCATTCATCTCAATTGTGGGATGTCCAATTTTGTTGATGTACAGTTCCCCAAGCAAGTTCATGAGATTCAGAGAGAATGGAGAGAGGGTATTTTCCAACTCTCTGAGCGTAGTCAATCAATGGATGAGGAAATTAGAACCCGTCTCTTTCCAATCGGAACAAATGTACTGAGGAATTCAATTCTGGGTTAATGAAGTAGAGAAAGCCTCTGGAAATATGGGTTCTCCTGGGGTAGAAGGACCTCGTGGGCCACCTGGAGGTGTAGGGCCTCGTGGACCTCCTGGAACTAATGGGCCCCATGAACTCCCAGGTGCAGATTGACCTTGGGGACCTCCAGGTGCTGATGGGCACTCAGGATCTTACCAGCAAATTGAATCTCTATTGAACATGATGAACCATTTGCGTGAACAAGTCTCTAAATTGGCCAAAGAGTGTAACCTAACCCCCAATGGGTACCAATTGATCCCCTCTTGTCGCTTCAGTCATTATCTGATGAATTGATCAATCTGAGAAAATGGGCCAAGGACACTGATATCTTACTACGTGTTTGCAAATCAAAAGGGAACTGCTCCAAGCGAAAATTGAGATGCTGGAACTCAAGTACAATGCACAGCAGGAACAGATTTTTCGAGCTATCTTGCCAATTAGATGAGAAAGTAGGGCATGCTGACCTGAATCATCAGATAAGTGAAGCTCGTACTGAAGCTGCTGGTCCTTACCCTCAATTTTTTTCAAGTTTCAGATTCCACCTCTTATGTTTCCACTCAATCAGAACAGCCTGGAGTGCATTTTTTGACCACCAATGCTCCCATGAATTTCAAGCCAGTATTTAAGGACAAATACTCCCCTGGGGAAGGCAGCATTATCTCCTTTCTCTATCTTTATGAAAAGGCATTAAGTGAGGCCACAGATCACCAAAAGATGAATTACTTACCTAATTGCCTTACTCGATTGGCTCAGGATATTATGGTTCCCCATTTAATGACTTTCTCTACTTGATCTCAGTTCAAAGAAGCGTTGATCAAAGAATTTGGGAGTGAGCAAACCTTATCCTTGCAAAAGCAGGCTTTTATGGGTATACAGATCCACTGAAATGAATCTATCAAAGACTTTGCTCATTGGTTTTATTGGGAAGCTCAAACTCTAGTAGCCTGTGGTTGGTTAAACTTGGACGATGCAATTACTGTAGTTCTGTCAGCTTTTACTTCCAGGACTCAAATGCAAGTTTATCTAATCAGTGTAAAAAAGAATTTTCGAAGTATTTTGGACATTAAGGAGGCCTTATTGGAATTGCCTCCTCAATTCTCTAAAAACCCCAAGTTTATGAGTCTCCTAGACCTAGTCGCCCCAAAGTCTACGCCATGCCTGAGAACACTAGGGAGATCCAGTGTAACTACTGTCATCTCTATTTCCATACTGAGGATCGTTGCTTTAAAAAGGAAGCAGATGAGAAGAAGAAAAGTTAAGCCCAATAAGATTCTCCACCTTGATAATGATATGAGTGTGCAGCAAGAGCATCAAAGTTCGATTGAGTGTAATAAAAGCGAACATTCTTCTTATTCCTTGCCCTCCTTGTTGGCATTATCCTCTCAGTTTGGAAGCACTATTACCCATATTGACTTCCAAGTGAATCAAGTCAATGCCAAAGCTATCATAGATACTGGATCCCCGGTGAATGTTGTCTCATCAAAATTGGACAAACGGATCAAATTAACACCTGATATTTCTCATTATGAAGAATATGGCACGACTGGACCTCAGAGTACTCGGTCTATTGGAGCTTTTTCATCCCTTCCCCTGAAAATTGGGAAATTAACTTTTACAATCCCTGCCATTATACATGATAACTTGAGTTAAGACCTACATTTAGGGACTCAATTTTATAAAAATTTGATGGAATTATCAATTACCCTGACTCGTCGTTGTCTCTCTTGGGGTATAGAGTTCCCTTAATTTTATTTGATCATGCTTCTACCTGACGTCGGTTATGTTTGCTAGAAGGAACAAAAAGGTCTTATTAACTTCAATATCACGTTGAAGATCCTCATGTAAAATTACCTCCTACATCGGCTGATATTGAATAGGGAATGTCTATTTTCTCCCCTGAGAAATTAGTTATTTCGCCAAAATCAAAAGTAATTGTTAACACTTCTTTGCATTTTTTGATTTCCAAGGGAAATTTGTTACAAGTTCAAGGCACTGTCAATCCTTCTGCTAAAGAGCTCTTGCCTTGTCCTGGAGTGTTGGATTATGCTTATTCAGGATCATTATCTGTCTTACTGGCGAACCTTACCAATGAGCCAAAACTGGTAGATTGAGAGCATCCAATTGCTTATGTCAAGTTACTACCCTTATCTCATATCTATGATGTGAAACCCTTCATGAGTCTACAAGACTTTGGATTGGAAGGTGATCAGGAAATCCTTACTGTGGGTCCGCTATCGGAAAACACCTCTCTAGTGAACAGGAGAAACAAGTGCTTCAATTGTTAGATGAATATTCTGACATCTTTGCTAAGCATACTTACGATTTTGGGAAAATGAAAGGAGTTATGCACTCTGTTGAAACTGTTGATCACCTTCCTATTCATGTGAAGCCCTACCATAAATCTAAAGTAGAAAAAGCCCAGGTTACCAAGGAGTTGCATCAATTGTTGGAGGTTGGATTATTGAAACCCTTAAATAGTCCTTGGGCCTCCCCATTGTTATTGGTTAAGAAAAAAGGTGGTTCCCACCAAGTTGTGATGGATTATCATCGACTGAATGCTATTACTCGACTGGATTGTTATCCCTTACCTATGATTAATAATTCTCTTTGATTGTTAGCTGGATCCACCTATTTTTTGGCCATGGACTTAGCCAGTGGATACTGGCAAATCGAGTTATCACCAGAAGATCGTGCCAAGTGTGCCCTGATATTGAGTGAAGGGTTGTTTGAATCAACTCATATGTTTCAAGGATTAAGCAATGCCCCAGCAACTTTCCAAAGGGCCATGGATAGTATGCTACGGGATCTAAAGCTTACTTGTGTTCTGGTATATCTTGACAATATTAATGTGTTCTCCAAAACTTTTAACGAGCATTTAGACCATCTAAAAGAAAGCTTCCAGCCAAATTCGGGGCTCTTCCTTAAAACTCAAACCCTCCAAATGCTCATTCTTTCAAAACAAAATGGCAATTTTAGGACATCAGGTTTTACTAAAGGGATTTGACCCCTCCTAGACAAAGTTTAAGCCATCCAACAAATGCCTCCTCCCTCTTCTTTACAGGATATTCAAGTCTTTCTTGGCATGGTTGGGTATTACCAGCAATTTATTCCCAACTTTGCTGAAATGGCTGAACCCTTATTTCACCTATTGCAAAAAGGAGTGTCCTTCGAGTGGGGTCAGCTCAAGAACAGTCATTCAATTCTCTGCGTACCGCCTTGATCAAGGCACCTGTTCTAATTCATCCCCAATTTGATAAGCCTTTCTTTTTACATACTGATGCAAGCAATGTCGCTAATGGGGCTATCTTATCTCAGTGTGATGAAGAGATGAATGATCATCCTTTTGCTTTCTATAGAAAAGCTTTGTCAAAGACTGAACGAAATTTATAGTGTTACCAAGCGGGAATGTTTGGCAGTTTTTCTAGCAATCAAGCACTTCTATCCCTTCTTATATGGTAACCATTTCAATGTTATTACTGACCATTCCTCCTTATGATGGTTGAAGAACATGAAGGATCCTGACGGGAGGTTACCCGTTGGGCTTTAAGGTTGCAAAATTATGATTTCTCCATTGTTTATCTCTCAGGAGCTCAGCACCGAAATGCTGGTGGGCTGTCCTGACTGCCTATTCTGACCTTGGAACCAGAAAAAGAAAAACGCTTATACAATCTTATTGGATGACCTGAGTTATGGGATTGAGAAACTGAAGAGGATCGAGCCTTTCTAAAATCAATTACCAAAGATACTATGATTCAAGATGGAGCTTTGTATAAGAAAGTCAAATCCAAATGGATACGATTTCTGCATCCCAACTCTAAATTTCATGCTGTCATGGAAGGACATGAGCAAGTAGGCCATAGTGGGTTAAAGAAGACTCAAGAATGGATGAAGACTCAATACTATTGGAACAACATGACTGAGTTCATTTGAGAGACCCTTGACTCATGTCTTATCTGTAAAAGCCATGGAACTACCAACCCTACATATCAACATCAAGTTATTCCCCCGACTAAGGCGTTTGAGGTGGTCAGCATTGATAATGTAGGTCCTTTTCCTCAGGGATTGCATGGCCATCAGTATATCATTATGGCTGTTGACCATTTAACCAAACGGGTGAGGCCATTTCTTTTTTTTAGTACTAGATGGTCCCACGGGTTGAGGCCATTTCCATTTCTACCCCTTCAGCTAAGACTACAGCGTTATTCCTATGTCAGCATATTATTTCTCAACATGGGTGTCCCAAGGTTTTATGTCAGATAATGGGACTAATTTCACCTCACAACTTATACAGGAGTTATCCAAATTATTTAACACTACTCAGCAATTTGTTAGCCCATATAATCCATCCACAAATGGGGCCATTGAACGAGTTAATGGGACCCTGGTCTCAATTTTAAGAAAGATGGCATCCACTGACCCAACTTGGTGGAATTTTATTTGCCTAGTGCCCTGTTTGCTTATTGGATAAGCTACCACTGCATTATCAAGATGTCCCCATTTAAGTGTATATATGGGCGGGATCCTTCAGTTCCTTCTATCTTTTATTTAACCGAGGCAAGCTGACCAGGGGACAGGCATTACTGAAAGAAAGAGATGAAAGAAAGAAATGACATGAAACCTGAGCAGGGTCAACTCTGTCAAAGAAAGTTTTTCCACCTCCATATCAGGACTCAAATTTTTCTGGTTATGTCATGGGTAAGGTTTTTGTGTTATTAGACCTACTAACCGCCAATAGCTTCCTTTGGCTGGCACCCCAATCAATGTGCAAAGGGCGGGAATCGAACCTGCAACCTTCAGATTGGTAGCCGTATGCCTATCAACTCACCTTCCACCCCCTCCTTCAGTTCCTTCTAGTGTTCAGACAATCCTTTAAGGAAGCATCCCAGAAAATTCGATTAGATTATGAGGAAATTGGCTGATGAGGTTATCCATCTTCAGGCTCAAGCAATAAATTCAATTGAAACAACCACATGAAAAGAGACTCAAAGAAGCAATTAGCCCAAACATGTCTTACCTGAATACCAGATTGGGAATTATGTTATGTACTATCATTCTTGGCCTGGTGGGCGGACTGAAAAGTTGGGAACTAATTGGTCTGGTCCCTATAGAGTTATATTTTGAAAAGGATTAAAGTATTTGATTGTTCATAATGATAGTGGTATAGTGGTAAATCATATACATCCTAGGTTTTTAAGAAGTCATCCTCCACCACAATCAAATCTTGAGGGGGGAAATGTCAGGATTTCACCAAATTCTCATATCTCCAAAAAAATCCACTTCATCAATTCCCCTGACATCATTGGAAGGAAAGAGTAATATATATCAATCTATCAAAATTGACAATTAATCAAATCCCAATTTATTGATTGAAGATTTAATCGCACAGAAATTAATTTGCTCTGATAGATTATAAACCATAAAAAAGCCTATAAATATTCCCTCTTTTCAAAAATAAAAATTAAGGTCAAATTATAACCTGTATTTTTATTTAAATTTTTCACCTTTTTGGAGAATCTGCTCAGTGTAACAATGAGATTAAACCTGCCCCATTGGAAGTGTAATTCAAAACTTCAAAACAGCGTACCATCCTCAATCTGATGGACAGAAGAAGAGGGTGAAAAAGATACTTGAGCAATATCTCTGATGTTATGACTCTCTGATTGGCAGGATGATTGGGTTCCGCGGGTTCAGACGGCCCAGTTTGCTTATAACAATCATTGTCAATTGTCAATGGGAATGACTCCGTTTTTCATAAATCATGGTCTAAATCCCAGATCAAATGGGTGATTGTGGATGGAGTGTGTCAGGGGGCAGATGAGATGGCGTGTAAAATGGATGATATTGGGAATAAGTTATTATGAAACTTGGAGCAAGCAGTGGCTCAGCAGAAGCATCAGGCAGACTGACAAAGAGCGCCAGATCCAGAGTTTGAGCCTGGGGACTGGGTAATGGTGGCGGCTAAGAACTACGCTGTGCCAGTTAAGAGTCATAAGCTGGGACCAAAGTTTTTGGGCCCATACCAGATCATTTGAGCCATTAACTAGGGTGCTTTCAAATTGAGATTTCTAGAAGGTTCTAAGGCCCATCTGGTGATTCATGCTTCCCAGTTATGGGTGTTTAAAGTAACAGGGCCAGAGTGGCTAGGACTGTTGAACCCTAGGGAAGGGATGTTCCAAAATATGAATTGGAACGGATATTGGATGTGAGATGGGTGAAGGGCCGGCAGCATTTGCTGGTGAAATGGAAAGGTTACCTTGTGGAGGAGGCGACGTGGCAGATGAGGGAAGACTGCGCGTGATGCCTGGGGAAGGTCCAGGAGCTTTGGGTCTTACAGGGGGGTGATGTAACGGATCAGGCTGCACATGATCCGTACATTACTTTGGATCAGGCAGCTCTCAATCCAAATATTGCTTTTATAGTAATGGCCCTTAAACTTGAGGAATTTAAACTTGGTGAGATTCGACGTTCTGAAACTGAAATGCATCTGAGAAAATATGACGTTAGGCTTATGCATGGCATGGATTATGATCCAGTGGGTATGTGAAATCTTCATGAGCAAAGCGCTAGACGGTGTTTGAGAGAGCCTCTCGTAAGATGGAGCTTATTACAATACTATCAGAGTGCTATTTATTAGGGGATGGCTGGGCCCTGAATGGCCAGTTGCATCTTCTGCAAAGAAAAAAACAGAAAATTTAATAAAAATCGCTTTCTAATATAAAATTTGCGTTATTGAATTATTAGTATCAGTTCAGAGTTATGAGCTCAACTAGTGAGCTTGGAATGGTGTTTGCATCATTCTTGGCCCTCTCCTGGAGCCTGACCCAGCTGTTGATGTGCAGAATCATGGGGACAGTGGTGTGGGAATACGTGGCTATGATGAGTCATGTTGGATGGGTTTGGATATGGGCTTTGGCAGGTCTGTCCCTAGTATGGTCAGCAACGTGGCTCTTACTTCCCAATTCCTTTGTGGCATATTGGTGCAAACCCACCCGTTAAAATGAGACTAAGTTCAAAGTCATTAATGATCACGCCTCCTTGCAGTGGCTTTACAACCTTAAGGAGACAAAGGATGGAAGGCAATATGAACATATAAACTCAAGGCTTATAACTAGAAAATTTGTTTACTGAGTTTAATCTTTTCATCATAATGCTGATGTAATTACCAAGTTGCCCATTGTAACAGCATTGTCCCCCTTGGCGGACCAAATGTTTGATAAGATGAAGGCCCGCAAGTACAATTATGGGCAGCCTACCATAATATAGGCCTTGGACCCATAAAAAGAAAACAATAATCTGAAATAACATAATCTACAAAATTAAAAATGATGGGAAAGACTTTTGTACCCAACCCCATGTAAACAGTCAATAACCATTATGCAAGCTCATGTATTGTTGAGCATGGCAGATTTATCAAAAACTTTGAAGCAATCAGCAGAGCTACTACTTGAAGTCTCTGAGATTTGATATCCAGGAATTTTGATGAAGTGTTGAGAATGTCAAACACAACACCCCTCAAGGCCTCCACTATATATATAACTAATTAAGCTCACCCTGGCTTGGGATAATATTTTGATTGATAGTATCAAAACATTGCCTGTCAGATTAAATCTAATCAAAGGTATATCATTGTGGCTATTAACCATTTTAACTAAGTATGAGGCTATGCCCCTACATAATGTTGGAGCATTCACTACTGCTAAACTCATCATGGGACACATCATAGACTTGGATGTCAACATATTTTAATGTACAAAGCTAATAATTTTACTTCTAGGATAATTCTAGACTAAAGAAGCTCATGGGAATCAGAGAAGTCCTAGCTGCCTCTTACCATCCAGAGATTAATGGGATTGCTGAGAAGGTCAATATAAGCTTAGAGCAAATTTTTACAAGTTTGATGCCGCTTCCCCATCCCAGTAACCCTTTATGTCAGCCCATCTTTATTTGCCTATACATCGGTTATCATAGTACCACAGGGCTCACCCTTTCAACTTCTCTCTGGCATTAGCCTGCCTTGCATCCATAGTTGCGGTCAATTGTAGAAGGCGTGGATAAGATCTGATCTAGATAGTATCCTGAAATACTGGTCAGGGCATTAATTTAGATGTAAACCAAGGCTTATTGTGCTGTCTAAACTATTAAGGACAATCAGAAACTCAGGAGGATACTTAGAGAACAACTACACAAGCTAAAAAAGGTGACCAGGTATCATACTATGACATATACAAGTTTGGCAACACATAAAATGTCAACGTCTTGGAAAGCTCCATTTGAGATCTCAGAGTGTTTGTCATTCGACATCTACACCATCAAACACTTACCTATTGGTAGAATTAACAATGGGGTTCACACAATTTTCCCAAGACCCTTACTATGGCATTCAACCTCCTCAGTGAGGTCATTTAAGAATAAGTCAAGTTAAGTTGGAGACATGTTGAAGATGTTGACTTGAATTGTGATAACTAACTTTTTGCTCTTTTTCGTTATTAGGGAATTATTAGAACAGATGCAAACATCCAAGTCATCAACCCATACTACTATCCACCCCATTCTTTAAGCCTCCCAGCATTTCAATATTGTCATGTGGCAGTTTGCATTCTATCTAGTCTTTCACTGTAAATTGGGTACAGTTATACATATTGTAATCATTGTACTAATTGTACCTATTATACACCCATAATAATCATGCTCTTAAAATCAGGGTACTGCTGTTCTGTGCTTGGAGATTAACTATATATTTCACATTTATTGTCCTATGAAGGATCGTCTTTTGTCCAAATTTTATCTAATATTTTAAAAGTCATTCACTGAGAAGAGATTCACTATACCTGGAATTTGAGGATTTGATTATTGTATAGCTTTTCTATACAATGTTTTGCAGGATTGACTTTGTTATGGGACAAATATAGTGCAAATTAGAATAAAAGAAATTTTAAGGAGGAATATAACCTGTGCAGAATTATGCATTTTCACTGAACTACAATAATGTTATATAAATTAGTCTTCATTTGACAAATTTATTAAGACAAAATTGTTTTTAAGTAAAATAAAACCAATAAAAGGTTTACTATACTATATACGATAGACCCTTACTTAGAGTGATAAAAAATGCTTAAGTATCATTAAAATATAAGTTAGATTAAAAGATAATGGGGAACAGATAGATAGATAAAAAGTTGTACGTCATATAAAATAACTGATGAATCACAATTATATTGCTCATATTTGAATGTTTGATGTATGCTTATTATAAGAAAGTGTTTTAGACTCCTGACAGCTATTGTATAGGTACCAAAATATTATAACTTACGCTTTAATTAGGGGCAAAGATTAAAGCTAGAAATTAGTATAAACAACCTCTAAAAACTAAGGCCAGTCTCTAGATAATGGGCATAAGTCTTGATACTAAGAAAACATGTTTTATACGCTAAAAACGATTAGGTTGGATATCAGCTAATTTTATTCTGAACAATACTTTGAAGAATTTTCCAATTTAATTATGAGATATATGATGCATATAAAACTGGATTAAAAACATATAAGTTTGTGAGTATTGACCTTTTTAATACTCTTTTATCAGGTTCAAATTTTGGGGAATCTTCCTACCTCATATAAACACAAAAATTTTGAAAGCTTATTTTATATATCTTGTTAATGAAAGTTTAAAGCTTATTACTCTAATTTTTTAAACTGTGCTAGTCTGAATATGATGAAATTACGTATACATATTATTTTTGTACAAATGCGTATGCCTCTTTAAAATAATGATGCATCATATTTTCAAGTTAGGGCTAATGTTATGAATGTTAGCTTTTCTAAAGCGGTAGAGGATGTTAGCTTTAGTTCAAATAGAGCCATAACTACTAAGCAAGAAAAGTACTAAATTGAGATAATTAATTAGACATGAAATAAGTTTGTTTTGTATAGAAAAAGCCGAAACCAAGGTACGAATTGTGGAAATGCTGAATTATTAGAGAGATGGTTGTTATGTCAATAGTGCTGGGGTGTCGCTGAAAGCTGACCTCAGTACAATATTATTAAAAAATTATAATTTCAAATAAACAAAGTAGTTTATTAAGATGATATATAAAATCAATAGTATCTTTAAAATCAGGTTATAACTTGAATTGGTTCTCCAAGAACTTGAAAGGGAGCTTGACAAACGACCCTTCGGAGTTAAGCTGGGCATCTGAAACATTAGAAGAAAAGCTAGCCGACTCGGGCAACAAACTTTGGTCTGCAGGAAGGGCAGAGCAGAACATGGCGATTTGAGTGAAGACGAGTGCTTGAAATCCGATTTTTGAAATGTATAAACCCATTGTAAAGTATTCTAAATCTAGTATACTAAATCTTGGGTTCTGGACGCTCTTTTATACTCAATTGATAATATTTCGGTTAAGTCTAGCTGAAATAATACATTATGATTTCCTCTTTGGTCAACTAAGCTCCTATAGTTTTGAGTAACTCAATTATCCCACGAGGGTTACAGAACTCCCACTTTAGATTGGATTTTAGCATTTAAATCGGGAGTTTAAGTTTGAAACAATTATCTTTCGGCGTAAGGTTCCATTTCTGTTAGGAGTTAAGATTTGTTAAGGATTATTGTATTCACTAACTTCCATTATATATCCGATTCGTTTCATTACCCAGAGTATCTTAGAACTGCCCCTATGCAGAGTTGGTCCCTTAATGTATACCAGCTTAAAAGGATGCCCTCCAAAAGTATCAATTCAAATAAAAAATTCGGCTATAACCCCCTTACACGTTTCACGGTACCATTACCAGAATAACGGTGAAACCGAACGATCGGAAATTTTTAGTGTGCTAACATCGACATATACTCCTTCAAGTTGGCTACATCTAGTCCTTAAAATATTTAACAGCATTTTTACATAGTAAGTAAAGCTGGCCTACACTATAATCTAATATAGATAGTAAAAATATATTATAATAGAATTCTAGTTCAATTTCTATGCCTCATAAATAAAGGATTTGCTGATTAGATATTGTATAGTTAACCACACCCCACTGTTGCGCTAAAGTAACTTTAAATTTTATTTGAGGTGGGCTGACCTGGGGACAATACCGCACCAATTAAGGGGAAATCAAATCAATGGGAAAGGAGTATAAAACCTGGAAAACCTCCATGCACAGCATATAATAGGCCAGGAACTCTATGAACTGCCTTGCTATTTGCTATCTTGGTTTGGGGCATTGGTGCACAATGCCAACACAGTCATAGTCATCCCCTACTGTCAAATGGATAAATAATTATGTTCTAATTTATTCAACTAATAATGCCACGTGCATAGAATATTTATTTTTAATCTGATTTCACTTAATTTCCCTAGAATATTCTAGGCACCAAAATATCCCTAGAAACAGGTATAAATACCTGCAGTCCTTATAACAATAAATCATCAGATTCCAAAGTTTAACTTCTTGTTGTGTTTCTTATCTTCCAGTTTTAAGAAATAACCTTCCCTGGGCATTTTAAGTTATAAACACCCAGAATAATTGACAATGACCACCAAGGTGACTATCTTAAAAATCCTGAAAATCACACTTTGCCACCTGCTGCCTGTCAGGAAATATACCAGAATCCCTTAGTTGCCCAAAAAATTGGTGATCCTGCCAGGGAACCTGCAGATGCCTTCCATGGCCAGGCTGCTACCCTGATATTAATGAAACTCTACACCAGGCAAACCCTAGAGAAATTTGAAAATGATACAATAGATAAAGGGTTGAAAGCCTATAACTCTTGGGGAGATGACTATGATGTGAGGTGCCCAGCCTTCTAACAGGTGTGACAAGGAGTGGCATAGTGCCAACCTCCCATTTGACACCTGAGGTGAATGGCAGGAGCATGTTCATGCCAAGTTTCAGGTATCTAACACACAACTATGAGAGAAGTTATGGCACATGCACTTGAAGGATTACAATAACCTTGACCATTTCCTGGATAAATTTGAGGACCTACTTTAACAATGACACCATTCTAGCAACTGATGCTGTGATGATATGGACAAGCAGTAACTGGAATGGTTCATTGATGCCTTAGAAGAACCATACCTAAATGCTGTTTGGTTTCCCAACCTTCATGTGCCAACCATGCCATTGAAGTCTACAGCCAATATGCTCATCTAGCCAGCTGTCAATATACAAAATCAAACACCAGAAGGCTGGAGCTAGAGGAGGAAGAACCTGAGGGTGAGGCTACCACAAAGTTCCAACATATCAACCCACCCTAAGAGTTTACCACACAGATAAATGTCCTTTCAGATCAAGTACAACAGCTCACTATGCTAGTACAAGGATGACCCCATGAAACAACCTTTGTTGCCACAATTGTAATGATCCTGGGCATCATTTTAGACAGTGCCAAAACCCCTGCTGGTGGTGCAAAGTGGTTCATTTAGATGGAAGGTGTCCTGCCAGAGCTAATTGAAGAAATAATGATTCACCTCCATCTCCTGGGCAGGCAAATTTTTCTCAGTCTGTACCCCATCAGTACCCTAATCTGCCACCAATGCCTTATGGGGGAGCGCCAGTATGACCCTATTTTCCATATCCCTATTCTTATACAACCACACCATCAAATGAATACTATGGGATGGGGACAATGCCTTACCAGCACCCCTATGTTGGACCGCCAGGACAGCCTAGCCCCCCCTCCGACAGATTGAATACTCATTAGCAAAGCCTGAAACAGAACAAGCCTGACAACTCCTACTGGCAGAAATATATGCTGCTGAAAAATGGAAGCAAGAAGAATTAGCCAGCCATAATATATATGACCAACAAAAAAAATGTGAATTGATGACATTTTGAACCCAGAGCAGAAAGAACCTAATAGCCCACATGGAGTACCTATGGAATAATATGATGAACCCAGAGGAAAACAAGATGATACCTCTCTCCAATTACCTGAATTTGCCAAACAGGCTATGGAAACTTGCAGCCTCAACACTACCCAAGTAATACAGCAGTTGTCCCTACAGAAACCCATCAAGTAGTGAAGAAAACAACTGACACAAAAATCTGGGTTCCACAACAACCTAAGGTACCAGTTCCTAGCCCAGTGTCAAACCGATCAAAAGTGGTCTCAGCTACCAAGTTTCTAGAAGAGACAATATCCCAGTACCCCTTGGGGACCTGTGCAAGTCTAGCCTGGCACTACGGCAAGACCTTCATCAATCCATTGGGCTAACTTGGCTTTGAAATGGGGGCCCAAAGCAGGAGTCCCTACTTACTAATACAGGAGCACCCCACACCATGGGTTCCTTCTTTGGATACTTAGTGCCCATCCTCCTCAATACAGGTTCTTCAGAAAATATTGTAAAAAAGAAGTTCCTTCTGGCCATTGGATATGAGGACATCCTTCAGAGTGACATGGTCTTCCTGATGTCTGGTGGAACTCAACAATCTTTTTGTGGTCAAGTATTTGACCTTCCTGAGAGATAGCTGCCAAAATTCGCTATATTGATGCAGTAGTCTTTGATCACAACCACTTCCAGTTGTTGCTTTCCCAGAAAGGCCCTGAAAAAGTTTGGAATACATGCCAACTTTGAATCAGACCAATGGTTATGCAGACAGAAAAAGGAATGAAGCCTCTGACTGTTACATATTCTGACCCAGAAAAGTCATAATATACCCCGGTGCAACTGTCTACCTACAGGTGTGATGAGTTAACAGAAAAAATTAATGCCCTAACCCACTTGGAGGATCAGCAAAAGGCAGATCTATCACAACTACTCAGACAAATTGAGACACTTTTCTGCAATGATGGAGATGTTGTCTCTCTCTCAACGGTTCAGCCCAGATTGATGTTGGCAATGCTAAACCTATTGCCAGATGACCCTACCACCTGCCACAAGCATGAGAAAAATCTGTTGAAGCAGAAATCAAGAAAGGTCTATCCAGTGGCCTCATTTGCCCCTCTCAATTACCGTGGGCATTTCCTGTCATACTTATCAAAAAAAGAATGGAAAACTCCGCTTGTGTGTTGACTACATCCCTTTAAACCAAGTAACAAAGGAAAATTATACCTGATGCCACTGATCACAGACATCATCAATACCATGGGAGGCGCTCAGTACTTACCAATATCGATCTATTCTCTGGAAACTATCAACTGACAATGGAGGAAGAATCTATCCCAAAAACGGCATTTGTCACCAAATTTGGACAGCTTGAATACACTCTAATGCCCTTTGGTCTTACTGAAGCTCCTAGAACCTTCCAAAAGGTTATGGAAGAATTATTTCGTGTAATAACAAGTTGGTGTGTCACTGTTTACCATGATGATATCATCATCTATTCAACTAATTTTAAGCAGCACCTGCAGGACCTAGGAGAAGTACTTCATCAGATTAAGGATGCAAACCTTGGCATCAATGAGTCAAATTTGATACTCTGCACTAGAAAGCTGATACTACTAGGGCACATTATCTCACCAGAAGGAAAGCGCACTGACCCCTCTAAGGTGGAAGCCATCTCTACCTGGCCCATCCCAAATAATGCAGCTGAACTCCTTAGCTTTCTGGGAACCATCAACTACTATCAGGCCTTTATTCCAAACTTTACCAAGATAGCCGCTCCATTGTACCGACTCCAGAAGAAGGGAACCCCTTGGGACTTCAGTGATACGGCCCACCAGAGTTTTGTCAGCCTGAGAAACGCCTTAGTTCAAGCTCATAATTTAATCTTTCCCAACTTTGATGAAAAATTTCAGCTGTTTACAGAATTCAGTGATTCAGCCAATGGGGCTGTGCTTATGCAGCTTTGAGGAAACAAGTATCTACCATTTGAATTCATCTCCAAGAAATTCGCCCCAGCGGAATACAACTATTCAACGTATGAGAAAGAGATTCAAGCTGTGGTCTTTGTTCTTTGTAAATTCAGATATTATCTGTTGGACCGGCGGGTCACAGTGTTCACTGATAACTCAGCAGTAAGATTTCTGCTAAATAACCCCATTCCAAATGGTCGCCAGGTACGCTGGAGATATGAGCTAATGAAGTTCAATTTGGAACTGGTGCACCTCCCTGGATGGCTTAACGCAGTAGCGGATGGGCTATCATGAATTCACAATAATTCAGCGGGACCAGCAATCTCCATATGGGGGAGATTGATCTTGAGAATGAGCTCCTGCAAGTATGGAAGTTCCTAGAGGATTTCAAAGTACCAAGTGATGTCCAGGATATACTATCATTTAAAAAACGTAGTTCAAAATTTCTAATATTTGAAGGAAACCTATATGTACATACCAAAGGGTCAGTGGCCCAGGTGGTCCCAAGAAGCCAACGCGTGCAGCATATGAAGGAAACTCATGATGATGCTGGACACTTTGGAGTACAAGCCACCTGGTTGAGACTCTTCGCTGTATACAGGTGGCCAAACTCCTACACTGAAGTTAGCAACTACGTATCCACATGACATGCCTGCCAAGTCTTTTCCAAGTCACAAGGTGCTCAGAAACCCCTGAACCTTATAGCAACACCTGGACTATTCAAGCTATGGGGCCTTGACTTTATGGGACCTTTAAGGGTTGCCACTGATGGATTAAAGTATATTCTAGTAGCCACTGAATACTTTAGCCGTTGGCCTGTTGCTAAAGCAGTTACCCGAGCTGATTCAGCTACCACAGCCCAGTTTCTATATGAAGAGATATACTTTCTATGGACCACCTCAGCTTATCCTGACTGACCGAAGATCACACTTTAATAACAAATTAATTGAGGAAATGTTAGCCCAGGTATGCACTCGCCACTCCATGACAACAGCATAAAACCCTTAGTGTAACGGACTAACAGAATGGATGAAACAAACGCTGATGAATGCCCTAGAACGGAGCACCACAGACAGCCCTGACAAATGGCCTGAACGCTTACCAACCATCCTTTGGGCATACCGAACCAAAATCCATAGTATTACCAAGCAAACACCATATGAACTACTGTTTGGAATAAAGTTCCAGCCCAACCCATTAGCCAAGCAACTCAGCAACCATTTTCCATTAACCCACCACTTAAAACGGTCTGACATGGAGAAAAAGGTACAAGATCATGCCCATCAAGTGAAGACCAACTATGACAACCACCTCAAGACCCTCCAGGTTTTTACAGTAGGAGATCTAGTCCTCCTGTATCGAAATGAACTTATAAACTTCCACTCAAGAAAACTTACCCACATTTTAAAGGGCCTTTTAGAGTTACCAAAGTACTCCCCTATGGAAACTACAACCTAGAAACCCTTAATGGAGTGCCATATCAGTCAACCATCAATGGTAATTGTCTTAAACTTTACCAGTATAAAAATTAATAGGGGGAGTATTAAATTGATAAATAATTCCGTTTTAATTTATTCAATTAATAATGCCAAGTGTATAGAATATTCATTTTTATCCTAATTTCACTTAATTACCCTAGAATATTCTAGGCACCAAAAAATCCCCTAGAAGCAGGTATAAATACCTGCAGTCCTTATCAAAATAAATCATCATATTCCAAAGTTTAATTTCTTGTTGTGTTTCTTATCTTCTAGTTTAGGAAATATCCTTCCCTGGGCATTTTAAGTTATAAACACCCAGGATAGCTGACAATGACCGCCAAGGCGACTATCCTAAAAATCCTGAGAATCACACTTTGCCACCTGCTGCCTGTCAGGGAATGCACCAGAATCCCTTAGTTGCCTGACACTACCCAAAGTTTCTGTAATGGAATCAAACTCGAGGAGGCAGTGGTAGAGGGTCTATATTCTACCACTGGGGTATCCTCCCATCTGATTCTTAATTTATTATTCCTTATAAATAAATTCAATTTGAGGGTATGATAAAGAAAGGGCAGTAATAATCATTCTATATATAAAGTTATATGAGACTAGCCAATTTACCCATGATTTGCTACAGTGTCTATAGAATCTCATATATTCAAATTTATTAGCATAGATTTTGTAATATAGATAACAATAATCACTCAGCCAAATTTAATTGCTCAATCAAATCAACCAAAAACCATCAATCACTCAATTAACCTAACTGAACTTATCTAATTAACCAATAACAAATTACCCTCAAATCTAAACTGTGTTTTACCAATATAACCAAAAGCCATCAACCACTCGGCCAAACAAAAGAAACCTGTCAAATCAATTAAATAACACCAAACTGCTACATGAAACATCTCGCTATATTTAATCATTGTGTATGTGCCATATCTTCCAAACTAGTAAATCAACTTCTACTTAACTTGCCAAAAGTATTTATTACTTAGAAGAACCAAATTAAGCAGGATTTCTAAAATATATAAACCTAACATTTTGATATCCGTGCTTTGCTAAAGTATTTAAAGTTTATCAGATCATAAGCTCACTCTGACATCCTAAAGGCTGTGCCAGCACTACGCTTGAGCCACTCAGACTACCAGCTTCACTGAAGCCCTCATAGCTAGTAAGCTGGTTATCCTAAATCTTTTTAATAATTTATAGTAATCT
This sequence comes from Massospora cicadina, assembly GCA_022478985.1. NCBI lineage: Eukaryota > Fungi > Entomophthoromycota > Entomophthoromycetes > Entomophthorales > Entomophthoraceae > Massospora > Massospora cicadina. The sequence continues at coordinate 90,028 of JAKSZP010009385.1, read as the reverse complement.
ATTTTAAACCCTAATACTGATTTTTATTTAGTTTCAGGTGAGCAATTTGGTGAATTATTAGATAATATTCGCCAAATCTCACCCTCTCACCTAAATAGATTGAGCCTATCATACTCAATAGTTTCATATTTGATAAGATTCACCAATTCTCACCCACTCACCCAAATAGATTATACTTATCAGTTCAAAGGTTTCAGATGTTAGTCAGCCAGTTTGTCAGTCAGTGAAATTTTTATTTATACCTTCCTTTTATCTAAAGTTTATACAATCTTTTTACCTATACCATGGAAGCATTTTCTGACTATCTTAAGGCGATGTTCACCATCACATACCTTATTAAAAGTATCATATATTACCATCTAGTACTAAAAAAAAAAGTATCATATATTTCTAAATCTGCAACATACCTTCCCAATGATGCAACTTGATTTAGTCTAAAATACCATCTTATGACTATAAATATAATTATTTTACTTTAAAACTTGATACAGATCTGAGAACCACTCTGTTATACTGCTTCATCAGACAGCGTATCATATTGTTCTTTTGTTTCACAATTATCAAGCTTATATAGAACTATTTAGTCTCTTTTTCTTTATGGTTTTTATATTTAAAGAGGAGTTAAGAATTAAGTTGATGTGATAATTCTCCTATTGCAACAATACATTAATAGCAAAATCATCTACCCAGTATCATTGTATGGTAACCAAACTTATTTTCAAATATTGGTCATACATTAAGTCTTTCTGATAGAAATTAGGCTATGATTATGTAACATTGTCTATGTATATGTTATTACTCAACTTTTTTAACTAAAGCTAAACCATAATAAATTTATATATTTAACAGCTGCCAAATTATATTATTCTTTAAAAATGGACTCATTAACTAGTATAAAAAAGTTTAATAGCACATAGATTATAGAGCTAGGGGAATTGGATTGTCACTGGCCATGGTTTGAAATTTCTGAGGACCTACCTAAGCAACCAGGCAACTATGGAAAGCACAACGATAACACTCAAAGGGCGACATTAGGGGCACCACAGATTCATTGTCATTTGAAGAGGCTTTAACCACTCCAAAAACCTCAAGTTATGCATTTATACGCTTTCTATAGGATATAAAAGTGGTGAAACAGATGATTAATAAGATAACAAGTGGTGTCCTAAAAAATAAGTACCTTCACAAGTAAAAGCTCTGATATACTTAATAGAAACAGGGCTTAGGCTGTTAGATATTAGGCTTTTTACTGCTAACTGGTGCATATGGCACCTAATTTCCAACAATAGTTCTCAGAATAAGTTAAACTCTCTAATGCTAGGTTAAATATGTTATAGGGGTTTTTTGACCACTTAATAAAAACAGGGAAAATCCAAGTAACAGCAATACGTGTGTTTATAAGGTTTTTCTTATAAAGTGACGTAGGAGGAATAAAAAACTCTCTTCTGATGTCACTGCTTAGTATTTAAAATGACTAGGTTTTGAAGTGCGATAGGCATCAAATTCATTATTAGCTTTAAGCCTGAGTAGGAAATATGGACATTTCACTATTGAGATTATGAATCTCAGCTCACTTCAACAGAACAGCCAATAAAGGGTTGAGAGTAGTTATGAAATGTCTGTGAGATAAAGATTTTATATATTTGAGCCAATCCCATTAAGAGAAAATAGTTGTATCTTGTGAGACCCTCTTCAAGGCTATAAAAGGGGTGTTTGTGGCGTAGGTGCTTGAATTATCTTAGAAGTAGACCGGAAAGGAACCTCCAAAGGACTCCCCAGATTTTTCTGCATAATTTGTGCAATTTGCTCGCCTGAACTCATCTCATTTGGTCAATTTTTATAATCAAATTATTGCCCCAATTCAAAGGGTTCCACCAAGAATCAGCCATGGTCTTTTGGCTGATTTCTTCCTCATTTTCATCCTTATTTCGAACCAAAACACTATTATTACACAATCAGACTTGTAATTGTCTGACATTACCCCCTTAGAGAGTGTTAGGGGATAATAAAGGCGCAGGAAACGTCCTTTTACTCTGTTTATGGTGATACCAGTAGCCTAAGAGTTTATAATACTCATCACCTCTCTTGTAAGTGACAGTAAAGGGACTCTCCCAAATAGATCTAAGCTTGCCGCTTCTGGGTGTGATGTGGTTATAATAGACAGGACCAGGTCAGACACTTTGAATGAAGGTAGGGAAGCCTGAAACTCATCGGCAGATTGTCCCTCTTTTGTAACTGTTTTATCTAAGTTTGTAATAGCCTCAGATTGAAGCTGTTGGACTTTTTGCCCATATTCCTAGCTTGCTAGATTACCTGGTATTGCTAGGGGAAAATTCCCTTAGGCGAAGTGAATTGTAAATCGGTTGGCCCAAGTTTTGGAGTAACTAGATTTGGGGTCTTTGGGATATTTTCCTGGTCGTATCCATTGGGGATTAATCAGGAAAATACTTAAGATTTCTTCTGGTGGAGTTGCCAATGAAATAGGGGCATCTGATAGTTGATTAACTATCAGGTGTACTGGTTGAGATTTGTCAGGTTTCATCACTAGCTGATTGGGAATGAATAGCAAGTTGTGTAGCGAGTGATGCCACCTGCAACTAGCAAATTGATCAGTTGGTGCGTGACCTGCCTTATTGGGTAATAAGTCCCATTACCTAAGCAGGTCGCTAGCCAAATATGGTTGGTTCACTTGGATCGAGAGGAAAAAGTTATGGACACATTTTCTGACTCTTTCCGTTTAGGTTTCAAGGATATCCAATGACGGAATCCTAGCCAGGATGGGGAGGACCATTGCTGCCAAGATGAGGATTGGTGATTTAAAAGCAACGTCTGCCATTTCATCAAGGAGGTATAAACTGAGAATTAGATGACCGAATCCCCACTATAAATTCACTAGGATTTACTATAAGAAAAAACATTATTTACGAGAACAGTAATATTATCCATTTGGTATATATAGTTAAACTATCATCAGCTTCTATTATTTTTTTTTGTCTCAAGGATATCATTGCAGAGGGCAATAATTGGAAGACTCTCAGAGAGAAGAGTAAAGACTCAAGCGGGAACTAGAGAAGAAGGAGCCATAATCAGGGATTGCTGCCAACTGTGTGTTGGACTGAAGAGACTGTAACTTGGGAATCTCAGCGAAGATTGAGTTTGGACAGAATGAGGGAATAAATCCCTAAGATCACGACATCCTAAGTATATAAATTGGGAATAATGGCTGAGCTTTGGGCCGAGATATAAGAATTCATACTTAACTATGGATAATAGTCATCATACTAGTATTGATCATTAATCCATTATACTATACAATGCGATGAAGTGCACTAGAAAACCAAACCTATGCAGTATAAAGATTACTAGGGTTGCTTGCCGATAAGAGCCCAATAAGTAAATTTTTACAAGTTGGTGCTCACTAGAGGGGTAGTTGAGTTAAAGAATTTGTAAGAATATCATACAAAAATGAGTTAAGCATACTGTGGACCAAGTTAGCCACTGTGAACCAGAATGCCCTAAACTAAGTGGACCATTGGGAATTCTCAGCCTTGGAAGATTGAGTCGCCAAGGTGGAGGAAGGGATAGATAATGTTGCAAGCTTTTGGAACAAGTTACTTGACAAAGTAACTTCATTGAAGAATATATAAAAGGGAACCTCGTTCAAGAGGTCTTATACCTGAAAATGGAGTGAGAAGCAGATCATGTTTGTTTGAGAAATTTTTGGCGCGGATATAGAGTGACTAATCAAACAGGCGGAGGAACTTAAAGATCACAAATGTGCTTGTGAGCCAGATATGGCAAGTGATGCCAAAGAAAGAATTTCCTCACATGATACTTGGGAAGTTAAATACCCAAGAAACATGCTGCCTGCTTTTGCTGCCATTTTGGAAATGACACTCAAAGTCACTCCTCAAGTGAGCTGAGTGGCCAAACCTAGAGAATTGGCTAGAGATAACTCGGAGGAATTTAAGGCAATGCCAAAATTGCCAACGTTCTATTGAGATAACGCCCCAGTGTTTTTCTGACTATTTGACATGACCATGTATGGCTATGGGGATTGTCAAAAGGCGTTGACGGTCATGAATTGCCTAGACACTGACTGTCAGAACTTAGTGTTACCTCATATGGAGGGTGACAGCTGGTCGTATGCTAAGGCAAAGGCAGCCATCATGAAGAGTTCAGGAGTCCGACGCACATGTCAAAGTGCAAACAGGAATTTATGGGAATCCAGTTTCATAAAGACAAGTATCTAGCTAGATTTGCGGATTGGTTTCACCAAGAGTTGCTGATCCTGATTGGAATGGAGTTTATATGCAAATATGGAGTTAAATGTAATTTTGAGGATAATATGTTGACCATATTGGGTCAGATGTTATCATTGGTATATCAGAAGGATGAATGAAGCTCCGCTGAATCAGAGAAACAACTTCATCAATCTAATATACAATGATGGCATTGTTCTGATTCAGTACCAATTAGTTGGTAGGAAATGACGAGAAATGCTGGCAGAGACCTAAAGAACCTGGGAATTCCACTGAGGATCAAGAATGAGAGGACCATACCACCAGGATCACAAACGATAGTTGACATGGGGTTGACATTGGAGATTCCTGAGCTGTTGTATGGGGAGGTTGGAAGCCCCTGGAGGAAGTCCAGAGTGAAGTCTTGGGTGGCTCCTGGGATACTAATGCTGGGCCATGGAGAAATTTGAGTTCTCCTGGCGAATCTAAGTGAAAAACCAATGAAGATCAAGAGGAATCACATCACGTTTGTTCATCTGATCCTGAAAGCCGAATTGAGAAGATTTCACAATTTTGGGACTCTTGATGAGATGGGATCACCAGCTGGGGTAACCAAAAGCATCAACCTATTGGTTGATTGATAGCAACTTGCTGATATGTCAGAAGGCCAGTAAGAGGAGGTGTTCAAACTATTCAAAAAGTATTGGGAAGCGTTTTCTCAGGATGAGTACAATTTGGGATGCGCACAAGATGTGATCCATAAGGTTGATACCAGCGAAAACTTGTCAATTAGGTCGAGACCAATACAACAATAAAAGCTGCTATAGCAGTAGTGGAGTTCAAATCAGCAAACTAGTGAAGCATGGGCTTCTAGTTCCATCGTCAAGTCCCTGGGCGAGTCCAATTATGATTATGAAGAAAAAGGATGGCTCCAACCGTGTGGTGATTGACTACTGAAAGCTGAATAAAATTACAAAAAAGGATTCGTATTCCCTACTAAGGATTGACAATGCACTAGATCAATTGGGAGAAGCGAAGTATTTCTCTGCATTGGATATGATATCATGATATTGGCAGATTGACTTGCCAAAGGAAGTCCAGGAAAAATGCGCGCTTATTACTGCACAGGGGCTATACCAACTGACGAGGATGCCCCAGTGTCTATGCAATGCGTCTGCAACATTTCAGAGGGCCGTGGATGCAATACTGAGTGACTTGAAGTTGTCGTGCATCCTGGTATACCTGGACGATATAAATGTGTTCAATAGGACGTTTACTGATCACCTACACCACTTGGAAGAAGTATTTAAGCGACTGTCCATAGCTAACCTGAAGATTAAGCTGAGGAAGTGCCACTTTTTAAGAAAGAGTTTAAATATCTGGGATTCATAATCAACTCCAGTGGATTGAAGCTGCAAACCCAGAAGATAGAAGACATAGAATGCATGGCTGTGCTGAAGAGTGTATGAGACATCCAAGTGTTCCTTGGGATGGTCGGATACTACAGAAGATTTATTCAGAACTTTGCCCAAATAGCCAAGCCCTTATTCCATTTATTGAAGGATCCGAAAGAATAGATTCATATGGAATGAAGAGGCCCAGGACTCCTTCGATGAGCTATGCTGTTATTTAATAGATTCTCAGATTCTGAGATATCTGAATTTCAATTGGGAGTTTATTATTCAAACTGATGCTTCATTGGAGGCAATCAGCGCCATACTAAGCCAAGTAGATGAACTTGGGGATGAACATCCGGTGGCATATGTGAGCTGGACACTCTCAGCCGCAGAGAAAACTAAAACATGTCTGAGCATGAATGCCTTGCAGTCATTTACGCATGTAAGCAGTTTTGGGTGTACATCCACGGAATGCACTTTAAGATGATGACAGACCACTCTTCGTTGCATTGGCTTCACAATTTGAGAGAGCCAGAAGGACAACTGGCCTGATGGGGGCTTGAGCTCCAGGATTATGATTACAAGATTGTCCACTGAGTGGGGGCTTCTCACCATAACATGGATGGCTTATTGTGGTTACCAATGGTCCAGATGGTATACCCACAGGCGGATGAGCTATTTCAGAGAATGGTCAATGGAAAAATTGGGGACAAGCCCCAAGAAATCCAAGGTGCACTTCAGAAATGCAATGGAAAACACTGAGACTATGGATGGACAAGTATTTAAGATGATCAATGGGAAGCGGTTATTATTCCCAAAGCTGTCAGAAAGGGCAGATATAGTTCAAGCATCCCACAAGGTTGTCAGGCATGGAGGCCTGAGGAAAACAACGATTATATTCTCCAGTACTACTTCTGGGAATCCATCAACTACAATGTCATGGATTATCTAGCTTGTTGCGTGGAGTGCCAGCAGCACAAACCACATAAGAATACAACTGGATACCAACTGGTCCACCCTAGATTTTCCTGACACACGGTGTCCATTGATGTGATGGGACCGCTAATGATGAGCACAGGGGGAGTCAAGTACATTATAGTTGCCATCGACCATCTTATGAGATGAGTTGAGACGAAGGCCATAACAAAAAATATGCTACAAGTACTGCGAGTTTCATCCTGGATCAAGTAGTATACTGGCATGGATGTCCGCAGGTCCTGCTTAGTGATAGTGGGACCAACTTCACATCTCATGTGATCCCACAATTGAATGAGATAATGGGGATCAGAGGAGTTGTGTCAGTACCATACCGGCTGGAGATGAATGGACTGGTAGAACAGGTGAATGGAATGCTAGCCACGACGCTGAGGAAGCTGGTCACAGGAAGAACTTCCATGTGGGGAATGTACCTGAGTTTGGTTGCATTTGCCTACAATATTAGTCATCATATAGTGATGGTAAAAATCTGTTTGAGATGTTGTACGGAACAAAGGCTGCATTGCTGCCAATTTTATACTTGGTGGTAGAACCAACGTCAGGGGTGAGTGCTGAACAGTACTTGAAATGACTGATGAATATCCGATCAATATACAATTGCAAGCATTCAATACAACTTTGAAAAATTGGATACAAGCGATAATGACAGACAATAAGAGCTGACTGGCCTTAGCATAATATTGAATAGGTGAAAGACTAGCCTATTGCGATATGCACGGTTTCAGAAGAAGAAACAAACTAGATGCATTGTGGGCAGGTCCATTCAAAGTGATCGCCAAGATGGCGACTGATGCCTACTCCATTAAGGATCTCTTGGATGGAAGGGTTGTGAATCAAGTCCAGCTAAGTATCTGAAGTTATGGATTGATGAAAAAGATAAAAGAGTTCCCAAAGGACCAATAAACCATTAAGTAGGTCATGTCCTGATGATTAGATCAAGTACTAAAAAGGACCTCTGAACCAATCTAGATAGTCAAGTCCGAAAAAAGGACCTCTAAACCATAGAAAACTGGCAGGTTTAAGCAACCAGGACCCAGTTTGAGGAAAAAAAAAAAAAGATGGACTGCTGAACCAAAACAAGGTCAAGTCCCATAGAAAAAAGAAGAATAAAAATAAAAAAATTGATGAAGGATTTTGGGAAAAAAGATTATAAAACGCATAGAGAAAAACTGATATAATTTTATGATTTTTGTTGTTATTAATTGTCCTCATTACGGGGATGATTCTGCCTATGTCATCTCTTGGGGGAGGGAGGATGGATCACGGTAGAAAAGAACAGCACATTGAAATCAATGTGAGATTGGATGCTAGCAAGGGCTAGACCTTCACAAAACCACATTTTCTTGAGTGGACGCAGAGCCCTGCAAGAAAGTGACTAGGGGAAGCAAAATTGAGATGTCAGATGAAGCCAATCACAAACCCCCAGAGTGGGAAGGAAAGCAACATTATAAGAAGAGGCAATTGGCAATTAACCTCAAGTAATCCTAATATGGTACTGGAGCCTGAAGATTAGCCTTGAGCGCCTGACGACGGGCTTCATCAAGAGCACAGGACATATGGGCTGGCAGCGAACAAGGGATGCTTGATGGGTGTTGCCAAATCATGCCCCCTACAAACGCCATGAGCGGAAGATACTGATGGGAAGCACTGGCAAAGAGATAGTCATTCAGGGAATGAATGGCATCCTGCAAGTGACGACTATGGGCTTCTCAGAAGCTAAAGCTGAAGGAGCGGTGAAACCCAGGTGAGGCTGGAAGCTTCGTGGAAAAACTTCAAAGAATTTGGCCAGCAAAGTGAAGAGCATAAGTGGCGGTATCCCAATCCAGGATGTTATCAAGACCAGAGGGATTCAGCACTAGGGACAAAGCCTCTGTGACTTGAGCCCAGAGTTCAGCGTAGGAGAGCCCAAAGTGAATACTGTTACTGATGGTGAGCTTGGTAGCCAGAACAGCGGGTTTTTAATATTGTCCAAGTTAGAAGAGGAACTCAGGAAGCAGGTCTGACCTGGCAAGAAACGAGCAATCAAGAGCAAATGGCATAATCTCTGGAGCATCTATAATGATGGTCAGTGCATCAGCAAAAGGAGCCAAATCCAGGAGTGTTTTAAAATTCAACTCTGGATTTGACAGCAGAGGAAGAATCGGCCAAGAGTTACATAAAACGATTGCAAGCCTGGTTTTGGAGGGATTAGTTACCGTTTCTGGTAATTTGATGGAAAGACTGGCCGCTGGTGCCATACTACAACGTATGAGTCCTGGAAGGGCCATATAAGAGGTTCCGCCATGCATCCCAACTCATCTGCTGGAAGAGCTGGAGGGCTTAATAAGACAAACTATTCAGAAGCTGCTTGTATCACAACTCAGAATTGAACATATGAGCTGGATGAGAGGGGAGATGTCGGACATATATGGAAGTCGACATTATGCACTCTACAGTCCTTTAAGCTCCAATTTTGGAAAAATTAATCTCAAAATTAATGAGATAAGCTCTCCAAGAGAGGAATTAGAATGACTTGAGCCTAGAGGTTATGAGGGAAATAACAAGGGGAATAAATTTAGTATTCTTAATTAGGCTGCAAAACAAACAAAGACAGCAAGAGTCTCCTGTCCAGGATGAGGAGAAAATCAGGAAATCAAGGACGACGGACCAAGAATCCTTAATAGAACAGTAATCATATGCCCTGACGGGGGAAACGAGATCCCAGGACTAATATCGTCACAAGTAAATCGATCAGCCCAGCATGACAGTAGATTGTGGGGACCATGCTCTTAGTAGGCAGTAGTGAGGAGGAAGAGGAAGAGTGCCGCATGCCAAAGGTTGTCCCAAGCAGCTTTGAGTACTGATGATTGTACTATGCTTGAGTCAATGAAGTATTTGAACGAGTGTCTGAAGTGGTGTTCTCATGCCCCAGTCCTTTTCTCGCTGGAAATCTAAGCAAGAGGGGGATGTGTTGGGATTTTTTCCCCATATTCCCAGTGTTAGTTCTTGGCGTATAGGCTTGATTCCGCTGAGTCAGTTTGCATAGGGTATTAGCCACTGAGAAACCAAATCGGATGATATGAAGATCGCCAACTTACTAATAAAACTCAATAAACTATATATGGAGCTATCGCCCCTTATTTCGACCTTTATTTAATATAAATTATAGACTTATCTGCAATTACTTAACCACACGGAAAAGATCCCTTTTTCAATCCTCCATGTGACTCTTTATATCTCAGTTCCCCAAGATGGATGCATCTTCAGCTTGGTAGTCTTCAATTCATCTCTCCTTTTCTAGAAACTCTCATTCATATCAAATCTTGGTATAAATCCCCTCAATTCACCGAATGGTCATCATTTTGATCATTATAATTTGTATACCCTTTGTCCATAAATCTTAAGACTTGTCTCAATTCCCCCTATGATTCATCAGTATGGGTAGCATATCGTCCAGTCATACCAACTTCCTGACATTACCCCCCCTTTGACTGGATGATAGGCTCTTACTGTTTATATGCTCAGAGGAACTTCGCATGAACTCAGTTGATAATCCAACCCCCAGCGGGTTCCTTGATAGTATAGACATCCATGCAGTTTTCTCAATTATCTCAAATGGGATGGCCCAGATATTGGAGAGCTTGTTTTTCTGCCCAAATCTGTGCTGGTCGTGGAATAAAATGTGGTCCCCCACAGCAAACAGTGTAAGTCTACTCCATCTCTTTTGATTGGCTGCCAGATCACAAATCATCTTGGCCAAACTGGTGGAATAGTCTTCCGTTTGCAGCTTGATCATTGTATCCGTCAGAGTTCTCAAATATCGCTAGGGATTTACACCACAAGTGTCTTCTACACATGAATAAAGCAAGGCAGGCAGAGCCATATGTCGACCATACAGCATTTGAAACAGGCTCTTACCAGTGGACAAATGATAGCTGATATTATATGTGAACACGGCGGTAGGTAGAAGGGCACTCCATTTCAATGGCTGATCTTTTACATTTTTGTGAAATATGTTCACTAGGGTTCCATTGACCCACTCCACCATTCCATTTAATTATGGATGATAGATGTGGTCAAAACCCCATGAATCGCTATCAACTCATTCAACTTTGCAGGATATGCGAAGCGAAGTTGGTTCCATTATCTGTCAGAAAAACTGTGGGCAGCCGTGTCACTGTATAACACAATCCATAATAAGCTTGGCAGTGGTGACTGCGCCCAAGTCATTAATAGCCCTGACATTCACCTAATGGGTCAAATGATTGAGGCAGTAATATATACTTGGATTGATTGGCACTATTCGGCAGAGGTCCCAATACATCAATGGAAATGGTGTGCCAGGAGAGCCGGGGTTTAACTAGCTGGTATGTGGTTTCCTTGTGAAAGGATTTTCCACTTGATACTGATGCCAACAACAAAAAATTTCCAATACGTCATAGTTCATAATCTCCCAGTAAAATTGGGGTCACAAAAACTCCAGCATTTTTTGCAATCTCCATGTCCTACAGCCCAATGAGCATCCATAATAATTGAGGGTCTAGCTGAAGGTTTAGGGAAACTCAGCGTCGAGTCTTTGGTCCGCTTATATAGTTCCCCTTCACTTAGAAAAGTATCTCTCCTGAGCCCATCTAATACCTTGATCACCTGCAATGGCTCATCCTGATATTTGTTCACCACCATATTCTCATACAATATGTCAGCTAAATCCACTGTTATAGTGACTGTTGGCAGCTGAAAAAGACAATCCGCATTTTGATGTTTTTCTCCCATCCATTGTAAAATCTAAAAATCATATGCTTAAAGATTCAGAGCCCAACATGCGAGCTGTCCTTCCTGTTCACGCTGATTTTGTAGCCAGCGCAAGGAAGCATGATCCATCACTATTTGGAATCTTACCCCATGCAAATATATGTGAAACTGTTTGTAAGCGTAGATCACCACTAAACCCTCCCACTCAGTCATGGTGTAGTTTCATTTGTGACAGTTCAAGCTTCGACTACAGAATGTGACAGGACGCTCCACACCATCATCGTCCTTCTGGGATAATACTAACCCTATAGTGGCAAGTGATGCATCCATTTGTACTATGAACTGTTTGTCAAAGTTTTTATATTGAGAAATGGGCTTGCTTGCTAATGCAGTTTGTAACACATCAAAAAGCATTCTGGCATTGTTCCATCCAATCAAAGGAAGCACTTTACTTTAGCAATTCAAAAAGTGGGGCCCCAATTTAACTGAAATTGGGAATGAACCGTTGGTAATACCCAACCATCTTCATAAACACTTGAATGTCCCTCTTACTACCTGGCCGAGTCACCTTTCTTATTGCTTCCAATTTAGCTGGCTGCAGTTTAAGCCCATTTGAACCCACAACGAATCAAAGGTATTCTAATTGTTCTTTATGGAAATGGCACTTCCGAGGCTTAATTTTGATATTAGTGGCAGCAAGGCGTTGAAATACTTGTTCCAAGTGGGCAAGGTTCACTGTAAATGTCCGCGAGAACACATTGATGTCGTCAAGGCAAACTAGGACGCAGGACAGCTTTAAATCACCTAAAATTTTATCTATGGCATGCTGGAACATAGCCGTGGCTTTACACAACCCTTGTGGCATGTGAGTCAGTTGAAACAACCCTCTCAAAGTAATCATTGCACATTTCTCCCATTCTGCTAATGTTAATTTGATCTTCCAGTACCCAGAGATCAGATCCATGGTGGAAAAATAATTTCCCCACCCAATCAATCTAACGCGTCGTCAATATGTGGAAGAGGGTTGAAATCCTTCTTTGTAAAGTTATTGAGTTTATTATAGTCAATAACCACTCAATTTGGGCCATCCTTTTTCTTACAATGAGCACAGGTGATGCCCATGGACTGTTTGACGGCTCTAGCATTCCCTACATGATAAGTTTATTCACCTCTTCAGAGAAAAACCTCTTCCACTGCTTTTGAATGTCTAATAGGTTGCAATTGAATCGGAGGGTGATCCCCCATATCTATCAAATGTACCACCCCTTGAGAGCACCCCAAATCATGATCATCATGTGCAAAAATATCCCAATACTTTTCAAATAATGCTGTAGCCTTATCTTGCTGTTCCACCAATAATCCCAGTGAGCGCTTCCCATGGGACCACAGTCAGTACGCTGAACAATGAGCTTGCCAGTAGTCCAAGATCCTCCCATGAACTGAAATCATGAATATGGAAAACTTCCTCTATAGGAACAAAGTGTAGGTAAGCACCACTTGGTGCTGCATGATTTTTAATGCCTTCTTCTATAAGTTTGCTAGCAGAACTTTCAACTCCCCATTCCCAGGTAGCAGTAACCCTGGAGCCACATGTGGTTCAAGCTACGAGTGCTGGTGAGGCGCCATAACTTCTCCATAAAGCCCTTTAGGGACATTGATTTCAAGCCCAGTCCCTACTATGCACTGGTGTCCAGATGGTAGGCTCAAAGCGCTCATTGCCTTAAGCGGGATCCCTTTGTATTCTATATCTAATTGGGGAGGGTCATGGTCCGCTGACTCAGTCATTGATAATGAACAGGAATCACTCTGTCACTGTGTGCTAGATTGATTTGACTAGAGCGGGACTGATCTGTTGGGATTCCAAAAGAAGTAAAATATATGGGGGATCTGTTGGCCTAAAATAGTAATAGTTTCCTCCGCCATATTTACCACAACACTAAATTTCCTCATAAATGCCGCGCCAATTACATGTCATAGTTGTTATTTGGCAAAACCACCGCCAGAGAGAGCGCCTGGACTGACCAAAATCGCAAAGGCAACGCGCTATATGCTCCTTCAGACACTGTGCTATGCGTTCTCATGGTCCCATATACTACTTGATGGTCCACATCCGGTTTTAAAAGATGTTTAGCCACCAACCAAGTAGAGACTATGTTCACTTGGGTCCCATGTCTATGATAGCGCGAATTTCTTGTGTTTTAAACGAAAATGTCACAGTAATTACATTCTGAGTAAGAAGAACCATCATCATTTATTACATGCACGTCCAAGGCATTGTGTTACTCAAAAAGGAGGAAATGCCCTTGCTGACCTGAGGATACTCACTAGCAATTTTTTCTACCAGAATGGCTACATTAACCTCTAATAAAGAGGCAACATTCGTTCAGGGATACGCGTTGCTGGTGCCAGTCTGTTCCAGGGTCTGCCACACATATGGCTTCTGCACGTCCTTGCGGAACTCGGGGCTCTGGGGTGAACTTTTACTCCCAGAAATGAAGGCATGAGTATTTAATGGAAGCTGCTGGTATAATAAATCATCCAATTGAGGTTCAAATTCAACCCAAAAAGAAGTTTGGAATTGCTAGGGACAAGTGAATTGGACTTAGTGGAGGTAGAGCGTCCCATCTATAATCTGCTCAAGCTTTTCCCTAATCAATTTTCTTAGTTGGCATTTCATACACTTGTGGTCTGCTAGGGCAATTACCCGCATAATGCCCTTTTTGTCCACACTGGAAGCAAGTGTTCATAAAAGGTTCATGTATATAGCTTGTGGTGGGAGGACCAGTTCGGAAGTTGCCAGTATGGTTCCAAGGTTGTGGACAAACTGGCGAGGCATACATGGGCTGTTAGGGGTTAACTGAATCATATGAAGGACAAATACGTTCTAGCGGCTGATAACCCAGTTGCTGCGGCCCATACCCTGAAGATTTTGGAGCAGAGACATCAGAGGTTTTTGGGCTACGTTGGTGGTGCTGATTGTGGTGGAGAGTTGATATAAGGTGTTCAAAATTTGGATAAGTCTGGCATCTCCGTCCAACACATGAGACATAGCATTATATAGTTCCTGATGTGGTTTGACAGCTGCTGTCATTGATATACTGACATTCTCGGTGGATAACATGTTAGCTCCAAGTAGGACATGTGCTTCCACCAAAAATGCTCAGCGAATTCTAACAGGGTCTCATTTCAGTGAAACTGTATAGTTATAAAGTCAACTTTTCTTTGGCCACCTTAATAGTGCCCCTGAACAGCTGGAGAAAAAATCTCTTTAACTTCTTTGTAGGATATCAAGCTATTTGGAAGATAATAGGTAACTTGATCAGCGCTTTCCACATCTAAAGCAGACAGCAAAAGTTTTGCTTTTTGTTGATCATTAGCCCCTTCCACAGAAAATTCAAAATGCTTAAAGTAACCATGTAGATTTCCGTCATGACTGAAAGAAAATAATTTTTCAATTTAAATGGCTTCGCCTTGCTCCAGGTTCCTGTCACAAGGAGCAGGCGAATTAATTTTGGAGCTAATACAGGAGTCATTCCTTTGTGTTTTATCATACAGCTAGCCAGAAGAACTTGAATCCATTGAAAAAGGACTTAGAAGAAGTAGTTTCATGCGGGGTCCATCATAACGCATGAGGGAAATTCGTTTGCTGATACATAGCATTCTCTTTCTGAATTGCCACTAACTGCCCCACTTCCCCTGACTCTGGCGTGCCCCACAAAATTTTCGTTGATCAACTTCTTCTCTTTACCCAGATAGCAGAAACACCATCCATACTGAAACTCTTGTTGCAGCTTTTCATACTGATTTTGCAACTCTTAGTGGACTTCCCTCTCAACATTCAGTTTTGTTCCATGGCTTGTAATCGTGAGAGGACCTCTTCAATTAAGTTTTGCATGTAGGTATGCTGCCAGCTGGCGTTACCAGCTTGTTGATTGGCATCATTTATTTGGTTAACAAGGGAGGCTTGTTCCCATACCAATTCCTCTTTGGCCCATCAAAAGAGTATCAAGGCTCCCTTGCATGCCTGCATATTCTCTTGTCTCACCAATTGGAAGAGGGAAGGCTCATTGGCGCTCAACCTGACTAACAACTTTCAGTTGTGGCAACCCA
Organism: Massospora cicadina; assembly: GCA_022478985.1. Taxonomy (NCBI): domain Eukaryota; kingdom Fungi; phylum Entomophthoromycota; class Entomophthoromycetes; order Entomophthorales; family Entomophthoraceae; genus Massospora; species Massospora cicadina. Next base: position 74,553 of record JAKSZP010009385.1, on the reverse strand, counting down.
ATGAATAAGCTGGAAATATTCATGAGACAATGACCAAAGGATAAGCGCATTATCTACCATTCGATTGGTACTCCATTTGATACAAACTTGGGCTAATTCTGTCTGTAAGAGCTGACTTGGTCCACCACTTGCCGCTCAGTTAGGGTCATTTTTTCCTTAGGCTGGGCAATTATGGCTTCGAGAGCTTCCAAATATTCAGCTAGCTCCATCATAAAGCACTTGGTATTATTCCCCAATGTTGTTACATCCTGAATCCACTCCTCTGATAGGCCATGCTGATCCAGCAGTTCTCTTATTACTTGAGGTAATTCTAAATTTAACTGTGGTACCAAAATGTACAATCGATGGCAGATGTCCCCAACGCAATGATCCATCTGTACCAGCATCCCTTGTACCTCCAAAAACGAACAATTGAGGCAGTTAAGCAGGAGGCGAAAATCGTGCTGCTGTGCTCAAGCAAACCGTAATAGATCTCCAAATCAATATTATGGTGAGCCAGTACATGTAGTAGCTGGAAAATCAAGGTTTGCACATAAGCGACTAGATAATTCTCAGTTCCGTGGGTACTGAGGTGGCGAGCCAACCCCATTGTAGTCGCGTTCAAATAAGACATGTACAGAGCGTAGTAATTTTCATGGTCACGTTAATTATAGAATAGATCCAGGGCGTTTTCCCCAACTTTATCTTTGTATAGGAAATATCCGCGCAACAGCCACTCCATAATATCTCTCAGTTGCTGAGTCACATTTGTGGAGCGTTTTTGTTGGTTTGTCATCAGCTCAGGGCAATTTTCTAATTGCAGACTGATCATAGCTTTATCATCCCCTGGTTTAGTCACAGTAAATAATGTCAGTTCATGGTTAGGTGCCTCCCATGCTTCTTCAGCATACCACACATGGAATCTGATTAAATTATGTCAGAACGAATGAGGGCTAGTCATTGTACCTTAATTTTGAAAAAACTGAGTTGACCAATGGCCCCCTTAAGAGAGCACCACTGTTAATTCTTGGCGTATAGGCTTGATTCCATAAGTCAGTTTGCACAGGATATTAGTCACTGAGCAACCAAATTGAATGATATGAAGATCACTGACTTACTAGTAAAACTTGATAGATATATTTGGAGCTATCGACCCTTATTTTGACCCTTATTTAATATAAATCACAGACTTATCTCCAATTACTCAACCACACAGAAAAGATCCCTTTTCAATCATCCATGTGACTCTTTTAATCTCGGTTCCCCAAATGAGATGTATTCTTGGCTTGGTAGTCTTCAATTCATCTTTCCTTTTCTAGAAACTCTCATTTGTTTTAAATCTTGCCATAAATCCCCTCAATTTGCCAAATGGTCATCATTTTGATTGATTATAATTTATATATACCCCTTTTCCATAAATCTCAAGACTCATCTAAATTCCCCCTCCAATTTGTTGGTATGGGTAATATATTGTCCAGTCATTTTACCTTCCCAAAACCCAGCCTGCTAGATTACCAGGTATCACTAGTGGAAAATTCCCTAAGGTGAAGTGAATTGAAAATTGTTTGGCCCGAGTTTTGGAATAACTACATTCAGGGATTTTGAGATTTTTGCCTGGTTGTATCCATTGGGGATTGATCCGGTGAATACTTAAGATCTTATCGGGTGGAGTTTCCAACAAAATAGGGGCAGCTGATAATGATTAACTATCAGGTGTACCAATTGAGATTGGTCAGGTTTCATCACCAACTAATTGGGAATGGATAGCAAGTTGTAAGGCGAGTGATGCTACCTGAAACTAGCAAATCGATTGGTTGGTGTGTGACCTACCTTAATGAGTAATAAGTCCCATTACCTAAGCAGGTCACTAGCCAAATATGGTTGGTTCACTTAGATTGAGAGGAAAAAGTTATGGACACATTTTCTGATTCTTTCCGTTTAGGTTTCAAAGATGTACAATAACAGAATCCTAGCTAGGATGAGGAGGACCATTGCTGCCAAGATAAGGATGAGTGATTCAAAAGCAACGGCTGCCATTTCAACAAAGAATTGGTAATTGAGGTTTTATGACCAAATAACCACTATAAATTCCCTAGGATTCACTATAATAAAAAACAGATAATACAACAGTTAATTAGATCATTCTACAGATATATAGTTCTAAGTTGTTTCATCCAGTATATAGTTTAGGTAGTAAACAATCATCAGCTTCCATTGTGTTATCTTTCTCAAGGATATCATTGCTGTGTGCAATAATTGGAAGACTCTTAGAGATAAGAGTAAAGATCTGAGCGGGGATCTAGAGAAAGAAGTAGATACAATTGGGGATTGCTACCAACTGTGTTTTGGACCAAAGAGACTGTCACCAGGGAATCTCAGCGAAGATTGGGTTGGACAGAATGAGGGAACAAATCACTACGATCACAACATTACAAGTATTTATATTGAGAATACTGGCCGAGCATTGGGCTAAGATATAAGAATTCAAACTCAACTATGGATAATAGTTGTCATACTATTATTGATCAATAATCCATTATACTATACAATGCAACAAAGTGCACAAGAAAACCGAACCTGTGCAGTAAAAAGATTACTAGGGTTGCTTGCGGATAAGAACCCAATAAGTAATTTTTTACAGAAGCTGAATGATCTGTTGAGCCAATATCCTCATGGCTTTCTCAGAATCCTCAACTTTAGAGGAAAAACCATCTTTAGCTAAAAGGGTGGGTATACTTGGTTCCCACCCATTCAGAACATGGAATGGGGACATTTTCAGGATCTGATGTTAACTAATTCAGTATGCCATAAGAGCACTGGGTAGGAATTGATCTCAATGAAGTGGATCAGAGGAGGCCTTTTTCGTAGGATAGAAACCAAGGTTCTATTAGCTCTCTCCACAGTCCCATTGGTAGATGGATTATATGGGGCTGAGAAGAGTCATTGGGTCCCCAGGGACGTGGCCAGGATCTTGACTAGTCTGGAGGTGAAGTTCTTACCATTATCACAAAGTAGGTTTGGGTACAGCCATGGCGAGTTAAAATATTTCAATGTAGTAACATTGTGGTGGCCTTGGCCATCAAAGAAGGGTGAGCCACATCTTTAACCCACTTAGTAAAGTGGTCAATATTTACTAGATAAATTTGTTTCCACTGGTAGTCTGCGGGAGGGACCTACTACGTCTAAGCTGATGATGTGGAATGGTTGTTGGGGGGTATTTGGTTGATATTGGTATTTAGTCTTGAAATTGGATTGTTTCTTACAAGTGAGGCAAGCATCCAAGGCTTTGATAATAGTTTCAATGATTCCTTAACAATAATACACTCCCTAATCCACTCATGGGTTTTCTTAACTCCCCCATGACCTAGGGTAAAGTGAGCTTTCAGGATAGCAGGTACACGTTCTGAGCGCCGTAGACAAGGCAACACTTTGCCCCCACCTGCTTATACAACTTCCAGATCTCTACTTTAGTGTTGCAGGAGTCCCAGGCTAACATTTTCTGGAACAGTTCATCCTCATCAACCAAGTTAATGTGGGTCATAAAGAGGTCATATAACCTTTCGCTCATTATTATCCAAATGTAGGATGTGCAGCCAAGTGAGTCCATCAGTATTCATGTGGCGGGTTCCAGCATGATATTCAATCTTAATGTCATAATTCTGGAGCTTTAGAGCCCAGAGAGCTAACCTCCCAGTATGATCATTCATATTTTGTAACATTTAAAAGAAGCATGGTCGGTACCTACAGTGATGGTAGTGCCAAACATGAAAGGATGGTAGTGTTTTACTGCTAACAAAACAGCAATGCACCCCTTCTCTGTGACGCTGTAGTTGCGTTCCTCTTTTAACAACATCTTATTAAAATAGGAAATATGATGATCTACAACTTTTAATCCAATTGGGCTAAGATGGCCACAAAGGCATGGTATGAGGCGTTAGTAAACAAGATAAAAGTTTACTATAATCTGGGGGCAAAAGGATAGAACGTTGTTGCAGTAGTTGCTTCAGCGTTTCAAAAGCAGCCTTTTATTATGCACCCCAATTGAAAGGAGTGTTATTGGTCAATAAGCGGACAAAGGGCTGGCTGAGCTGAGCAAAACTTTGGGATGAATTGATGGTAATACCCTATCATGCCAAGAAATACCTGAATATCCTTTATTCTCCTTAGTGGAGGCATATTTGATATAGATTCAACATTGTCCTGTAAGAGTTGGATTTCTTTTTTTAAAAGGCGTGTCCAAGGAAATTTGGACTCCTCTGGATTAAAGTGCACTTGAAGGGTTTTAAACTAATGTTGGATTCACGTAAGCATTAAAAACTCTTCCTTTAGCTGAGTTAGATATTTGTTAAAGGCCTTTGAAAGCACCATGATGTCATTGAGATAGAAAATGACAAACTTAACTTCAGGTCTTGAAAGATATGGTCCATGGCTCGCAGAAAAGTTGCAGGTACACATTGCACGACCCTCTAGGAAGTCAGGTGGGTTGTAAAATACCCTCACTGAAAATGAGAGCACATTTCTCCTGATCTTTGGGGAAAAAGTTCATTTTGCCAATAGCACTAGCCAAGTCCATGGCGGAGAAGAAGTTAGCCAGAGTTGAGCCAGGGCATCTTAAATGCGAGGTATAGGATAGCTATCCTTTTTGTGAGTTATCTAGTACGTGGTAATCCATGACTATCCAATGACCTCCGTTTTTCTTTTGATAAGAAAAATAGGGGAAGACCGAGGGCTTTTGAAGGAACTAGTAACCCCGCACCTAGTAATTTCTTGAGCTTAGTCCTTATTTGATGTTTTCCAAATTTGATCTAAGGTAAGGTTTTGACTGAATGGGATGAGCACCACCTACATCTATGGAGTGGCTACAGTCCTTCATGTGGCCATAGTCATTATCCAATTTGGGTAATATGTCGCTATATCCTTCCAATAAAATACGGGCCTTTTACAGCTCATCTTAAGCCAGCTCATCCGAATATGGACATTGTGTAATGGGTGGAATTTGCGCCAATATGCAACATATGAATTGGGCAGTAAGAGTTATGTTACTGACCATACTAGTACAGGCCGGCAGTGGCCCATCCCCAAACCTGACCACCATGTCTCATCGTTGCAATGTATTCTTGTACCACTGTTTCCATGATGATGCACATCAACAGAAGAGTATGGGACCAGGAAAGGGCTGAGAACGACGCCAACACCACACTGTGCTCACGGGTTGAGCTCATAGTTTAATCCTATCCACTTTTAATTCTTTTATAAAATCATTGTATTCTGTGCGCAAATATTCTTGTTTGCATTCCGTTTTTCCTCATAGAAGATGCAAATGCCCTTCAGGGCTGCAACCTCCTCCTCTAAATAGTGCACTGTTAATATGGAATAAGCTTTTCTTTTGATTAACTCTTCTGAGCACTGATCACCACATTGTTAGCAAAGATTCGCCATCCCACCAGATCACTATCCATGCCTCGTGTAAGCCCATCATCATTCCGCAGATGTGATTTGGGTTTGGGATGGCGATTTTACACAGTTCTGAACTTACCAAGTTTGATGCCCATTGAATCAGGGCCACATTTGGATTGAGCTCACTAAATCTGAACCAATGTACGGATCAGTTGCCTCCTGATCCGTTAAACCACCCCCTGTGAAGACCAGAGCTCCTGGACCTTCTCCGGGCATCGCACACAATCCTCCTTAATTTGCCACCTCGCATCCTCCACCATGTAACCCTTCCACTTCACCAGCAGTTGCTGCTGGACTCTCACCCACTTGGCATCCAGTATCCATTCCACCTTGTATTCTGGAACCTCCCCTCTAATATTAGGAAGTCCTGGACGCTCTGGCCCCTCACCCCTGAATGCCTGTAGCTTGGAAGCATGAATCACTGGATGGGCTCTGGAACCTACTGGAAAACTTAACTCAAATGCGACAAGATTAATGGCTCAGATGATCGAGTATGGGCCCAAAAACGTTGGACCCAGCTTATGACTCTTGACCAGGGTGGCATAGTTCTTGGCCGCCACCAATACCCAGTCCCCAGGCTCAAACGTTGGATCCAGCTCTCTTTGACAATCTTCCTGTCACTTCTGCTGACATATCGCCTGCTCCAAGTTTCCTCATAGCTTCTTCCTGATATCTGAAATGGTACATAACATCACATCCACCCCATGACATATGCCGCCCACAGATCCTCTGTTTGGTCAGGGGTCGAGTCCATGATTTGCAAAAAATGGCGACATTCTTTTGAGCATTGAGAGTGATTTTTGTAAGCGAACTGGGCCATCCAGACCCACAAAACCCAGTCATCTTGTCAATTGGACACATAACACTGAAGACAGTGTTTGAGTATCTGATTCACCCTCTCCATTTGTCCATTGGATTGCAGATGGTACGCTGAGGACTGACCAGGCCTGATTTCCAAATTTTCTAGTAGACTAAATGTAAAAATTTACTTAAGGATTGATTATCAGTCATCAACCCAGTAACCTTTTTACTGCACAGGTTCAATTTCCTCATGCACTTCACGTTGTATAGTATGTATTATCCGATAATAGTTTGGAGACTATTATCTTTAGTTGAGTTTGAACTATTATTAGGCCCAACGCTTCGTCCAGTACTTCCAATTAAATACTCTAAGTTGTACTCATAGGTATTCATTCCCTATATTCATATCCACCCGATCTTAATCCAAATACCTCAGTGACAGTCTCTTTCAGCCCAACACACAGTCGGCAGCTATCCCTGATTGTGGTTCCCTTCATTTCTAGATCCCCGCCTATATCTCTACTCTTCTCTCTGAGAGTCTTCCAATTATTGCCTTCTGCAATAATATCCTTGAGATGGAACGTCACAATGGAAGCTGATAGTCTAGCTTTACACCAAATCAATAATATTACTAATAATACTTTAAAAAATGTTTTTCTAAATGATGTTTTTTATTATAGTGAATCCTAGGGAATTATATAGTAGGGGATTCGGCCATCTAACCCTCAGTTGACACCTCTCCAATAAAACAGCAGCTGTTGCCGTTGAATCACCCTTCCTCATCTTGGCAGCGATAATCTTCCCTATCCTGGCTAGGATTCTGTCATTGGACATCCTCAAGTCCTCAAATGGAAAGAGTCGGAAAACGTGTCTTTAACGTTTTCCTCTCAATCCAAGCAAAACAACCATAATTGGCTAGTGACCTGCTTAGGTAATGAGACTTATTACCCATTATGGCAGGTCACTTCACCAACTGATTGACTCGCTAGTTGCAAGTGGCATCACTCGCCTTGCAACTTATTATTCATTCCCAATCAGTTGGTGATGAAACTAGACCAACCCCAATTGGTACACCTGATAGTTAATCACTATCAGATGCCCCTATTTCGTCGGCCACTCTGCCTGATGAGATCTTAGGTATTATCTAGATCAATCCTCAACGGATATGTCCAGGTAAATATCCTAAAATACCCCAAACTCAGCTTTTCTGAAACTCAGGCCAACCAATTTCTGATTCACTTCACCTCAGGGAATTTTTCCCTAGCGACACCAGGTAATCTAGCAGGCCGGGAATATGGGCAAAAATCCCAACACTCAACCAGAATCTTTAAACAAATTGTGGGCCCCGGTCTGAAATGTTCTCCTCAGGTAATTCATGTCAGGAGAACACCTCATCAATAAAAATCCTTACTTTATCCGTTGCCAAAAAAATCCCAGTACAAGGGAAGAACTCAGCATATTTGGTAAATCTATCCACGACCACCATAACCGCGTCCTTCCCCTGCACCTTTGGGAGTCCCACTATGAAATTGACATTAATTGAACTCCAAGGGGCTTGCAGTATTGGCTAGCAGAATAACTTACCCAATGGTGGTTTTCTCAATGGCTTCAACTTTGCACATACCAAACACTCCCGCATGTACTTCTGGACATCCTTACAAAGGCCCAGCCATGAATACTCCCGCTGCACCAATTCCATTGTCTTCCTACTCCTGGGTGACCCACCAGAAGATGATCATGAGAAACCCGGATTACCTCCCATCATAATGATGGGTTAGACACCCATATGTGCGACTTGTGGTATAGCACCCCAACCCTCTTCATGGGATCCACAAGGTACCAGTGCAGCTGACCCTACATCATCTCAGCTTTAAGCCTTTAGGAGAATTCTGTACTTCTCTGCTTCCAGTGAAAATCCTCCCTCAACACACTTCCCCTATCTTTAATCATTGCGAATTGGTCCAGTCAAAACATCATAGCCATGTTGAGCTCCTCCAATTCCTCCTTCATACACAAAAGCCCCATCTTGACTCAACCAATCACCAGGACATTCGAAGCCCCAGGCCTGTACTCCACCCAGAAATCATAGCAGACTAGGTCCACATGTCATATGGCCTGTCGCTGGTTCATCTTTCTGGGTTTGTGATAGTACTCCAAGGCTTTTTGATCCGTCCAGATAATGAAAGGATGCCGGGCATAGAACAGGTGATGCCACTTACGCAAGGCCGCCATCTCTGTAACAGTTCCTTATCATAAATTGGGTAATTTTTTTCTGCAATGAGCAATTTAAGGCTGAAGTAACATATGGTATGCTCCAACCTGTCTTCCCCTTTCTGAAGCAATACTGCTAGCACAGCGTAATTTGAAGCATCCATCTTGACCATAGAGGGTTTCCCAGGGTCCGGATGGGCCAGTACAGGTGTGGTAAGTAACTTACCCTTTAGTAATTCAAGTTCCCATGCTTTTTCCTTTCCCCATATGAACAAAACGTCTTAAGTTAAGCGCGTGAGTGGTAAGGCTGTCTGGGAAAGATTTTTCACCAACTGATGAAGAAAGTTCAATGTTTCCAAAAAACTTTGCACCCCTGTCTGATCCATGGGGCTTTCCATGCCTGCACTGCCCGGAGCTTATCCAGACACATTCCCAATCTTTTCTGCAATATCATGTTGCTGAACAAAATTACTGAGCTTCAGTTGAACTCACACTTGGAGGGCTTCAACCTTAAACCCATATGGCTAGTCGCCCCCAAAACTTCGCGGACATCCCATACATGCTCCTCCTGAGACTGTGAGAATACTAGAATATCATCCATATAAGTGGTGCAGCATCAACCAATCATCCCCCTGAGGACATGGTTGATCATCCGCTGGAACACCTCCGGGGCATTCCTCAGCCCAAATGGCACTACGTGATATTTGTACACCCCTAGGTGGCACCTGAACGCTGTGTATTTCTGGTGCTCTGGTCTCACCAGTATCTGATTAAATGCGTCCATGAGGTCAAGCTTTGTAAACATCATGCATCTGGTAACCATCAGAAGAATGCCCTCCAACAGGGGCATTGGATACAGGCCTGGTCTTTAATGAGTTTAAGCGTTAGAAATCCACACATGGGAGTAAATCGCCACTCGCCTTTGGTACTAGCAACACAGGAGACACCACCGGAGACATGGAAGGATCAATTAAAGCTTTGTTCAACATTGACTCCACATGGACCTCAAATGCTTCTCTGGCCCGTTCATTAAGAGCATAGACTGGGCATCCACTGGGAAGCTCTGACCCCTCCTTGAACCGGAATGAAAACACAAAAGAGCCCATAGGGGAAAAAGGCGAACTTCCAATGGGGCCAAATACATCAACAAAGTCATTTATATTTGGGTGGTAGCTCTATCTCCTGCATTCCCCCTAAGCTCCTGCATCCGCTTGGGGCGTCAACCCACACTTTCATCTTCTACATCATCCGAGATCCGATTTATGGTGACAAGGTAATTGTCTTATGCAACAAATCAATCCGTGGATGGAAGCGATGACACCATTGCATCCCTAGCACCACAGGGTGGGCTAGATTCTGGATCGCACAGAAACCCTCCTTCAACCAAAAGGGGTTCTTCCAAATGACAGTTAGGGGGCTTCAAAACCCACGATGGGGCTCTTCTTGACACATCAGCAAACACTACCTCAGGACCCCTTCTCATCTCCAACTTCAAACGTTCCAATAAGGTGAACTCTACATAATTTTCTTGGCCCCTGTATCCACCAGGGCCAGCACCTTCTCTGTTTGACCATGCGAGTATAACTCCACCAGAATAAATAAGCTAGGATAAAGTGAAGAAGTTTTAATGTTATAGCATTCTCAGATTGCAAATTTGCAGATAAGGTAGGTCAGGGACTATGGCTCTGCCCGGGTCCCTGGCCTGTTCTCCCTGACTCCTCACTGCTTTTCTGGCGGAATCCCCCATGGATATTCCTGAAGTTCAGGGGAGAACCCCACCAACTTACTCGTCCACTGCTGGCTACAAAGGGTGAATGGACCCATTCTGGGGATATTAAATTCTCTTGCTGGTTACACGCCAACGCCAATTATTTACCCACTATCACTGCCAAAGCAATCTTCTCTGCCAACAAACCATAAACTTTAGCAGACACCATGGTGGCCAACATGTTCGCTTGCAGCCCTTGTCTGAACATTTGCGATTATTGCAAATACAAGACTCTCACTGCTTTCGCCAATGGGCGGAAAATCTGCCCATATTCTTCCACTGATCCTCGCCCTGACAAACTGTCAACAAAGCCAACCACGCCTTACCCTGCGCCTCATCTGGACAGGCACCCAATCAAACCAGTCCACACACTCATCCATAAATCTGGGAAGGCGACTTATCTCCTCAACCAACTCTTGCACCCACCCAGCCAAATCTGATGGTAGTGCCTCCACAATTTGCACAATCTGTAATGAGAAAGGGGTCTCCCAACCCGTTGCTTGAGCCAACTGTGCCTGAAAAAGCATCCACAATACCACTTGGTTGATCTTCTCTTAAGCTACCATGGGCAAAGCAGCCTGAGCTTTTGGGGATGTAGGTCCCCCTGGCATTTCTCCATCTTAATGGGTTTTGAACCGCACACTCAAACACCTCTATTATTATGAACATGAGCGAGAAGCTCACCATCACCACTGTCAACGCATGGTGGTACCATTCCTCCCCTCCCAGGGCCACCACCACTTCTTGGGGCCCCACAAGACTGACAGAAAATTATTTGATTTGCGTCTAATGTAATGGGAGGGTTTCGCCAATATGCAATAATGAATTGGGCAGTAAGAGCCATGTTACTGACCATACTAGGTACAGGCCGGCAGAGGCCCATCCCCATACCTGACTACCATGTCTCATCATTGCCATGTATTCTCGTACCACTTTTCCCATGATGCTGCACATCAACAGCAGAGTCTGGGACCAGGAAAGGGCTGAGAACGACGCCAACACCACACTGTGCTCACGGGTTGAGCTCATAGTTTAATTCTATCCACTTATAATTCTTTCTATAAAAAGGATGTTTTCCAAGTTAGCAAATATTCTTTATTTGAATTCCATTTTTCCTTGTAGAAGATGCAGCTGCCCTTCAGGGCTGCGACGTTCTCCTCTAAATAGTGCACTACTAATACGGAATAAGCTTTTCTTTTGAATTAAACTATTCTGAACTCCAACCACCACATCATTAGCAAATCTTGCCATCTTACCAGATCACCATCCATGCCTCGTGTAAGCCTGTCATTATTCCGTGAATGTGATTTGGGTTCAGTATGGTGATTTTACTCAGTTCCAAACTTAGCAAGCTTGATGCCCGTTATGTCAGGCAAACAGCAAGTAATAATTAGACTGACCTGCCAGACTAGGTGCCAGAGCACCTGAACAGCAAACTAGAATGCCAAAGGCACTGCTGCTGGTGCGATGGATATGAAACTGTAAAGAAGTTTCTCCTAAAACTGCCGGTGAGCCAGAATCTTGTACAGGCACATAATAAAATACCAGACAAGCACTGCCTTTAACCCCAAGGGGTGTGCAATTATCGGTGGAGAAGACAGTATATTTTTCAACATAAAAAAATTTGGGGGAAGGTTTTTTTAATGGAAAATTTAAAGAAGAAAAATTGACAACAAATTTTCTCATAGCAATGTGACTGATTAAATAATGGTTGATTAGAGAGGAAACAAGCCAGGATCGGGTCCCTCAGTTTGACCTGACTGGTGAATTATTCAGTAATGGGGACAGATGAGTTCACTGGGAACTGACATCAAAGGATTTAGTGGCAGGCTGAGTCGCTGTCAATTCAATATCAAACACTGACTGAGACTTGACTATGTCTATAATGATTGGCGCAATGGCATTTTCCTGATGAGCAGCAAGAATCCCCCAAGGCCACCCCATGTAGGGGCAGTCCCAATTGGTCAGGAACAGGTTCAGGATGCCCAGCCTGCAAATGCCTGGTCGCTGGGCCATTCATTTGGTTAAAAGCATTGCATCAGCCGCTATGCTCAATTGGCCAAAAGGAAGCTTTTAACTGTTGTCAATGGTGTCTGATGCTGCTATCTGCATCTCAGGGATCTTCCCAGACGATTTTGGGAGGGGTTTAGTTTTTGATAATCAAGGTGTTGACTGAATCAAAACCATTAGTGATTCTGGCCGATGAGTCAATTTTAATTCCTTTCCAATTATGTGGATCCTGATCATCTGGCTTGTTTCCACTCCTTTTTGGACTGGTTGACTTCATTTCAGCAATTTCTGCGCAAATTTCCCTGATCAGGCGTACAAGTCTGGGAAAGGTGAATGTGGGCACCGGGGAGGGGTCTGAAGAGGGAGGGCTGTTACCCAGTGCTCATCTACCACGTGGGTGAGATTGCCCTGGGTGACGAGGGGTACAGCCACCCTCTTCAGAGCTTTTTTGCTTGGAAACAAGAAGAGGGCCCGATCAACACTCAGGGGACGTTCCCCTGGAATTACATTACCTTTTTATTTTTTAAAAAAGAAGGTCACCACCGCCTGGAAACTGCACAACGGCCACATTTTTGTGCGCCTTGGGTAGTTTGATCGCCATTACTGTTGCAACCTTTTGAGGGGGACGGGGGGAGTTAGGGTGGGATTTGTGAAATGCATCAACCAGATCCATGCACTTAGCATAATTGCGAGCCTTAACCCAAATGTTCTTATAAGCCGGATACCCTTTCCAGGCCATGTGATACTTGACTGACCATTGGGATTTATGAGATGCAAAGTTGGTTTCGATCTCAGCTTCTTCCGCATCCACTATCATAATAGGTTTGGGTTCAGCAGGGATGGTTTCCAGAATGGAGACAACAGGGACACATGGAAGATGGTATTCTGTTTCCAATGAGCCAGCAGTCCAACTGAAAAGCACCATTACCCAAGTCTTCCTTCACCAGGTGGGGACCCAAATGTTTGTTGCAAACTTTTGGCAAGGTACCAGCATCCGCAGGTGGCGGGTGTCCAACATGACATGAGAACCCACCACAATATCGTGACCAGGAAGCTGTTTGTGATCCACAAACCATTTATAATCATCAATAGCTTTTGTGAGGTGTTCCTGTATTAAGGACTGGGTTAACCGGATATGCTCAACATGATCTGAGGACGCAGGAACCCCCGGATGTATACAAGAATTGACTGAAAAAGAGGGGTTATAACCTAACGTTGCTTCATAGGGAGAAAACCTTATAGAGGCATGAGTTCTGTTGCTATAAGCAAATTGGGAGAGAGGGAGGTCATTGGCCCAAGTATCCTGTGCATCTAAAGCGTAACAGCGCAAATACTGTTCTATAATTCGGTTAAACCGCTTGGTTTTTTCCATCAGACTGGAGGTGGTAAGCGGTGGAGTGACAGGGGGTGATCTTTAGGATGGATAAAAGCTTATTCCAAAATTGTGCTGTAATTGGTGGTCCACGGTCACTAATGATCTCCTGTGGGAGACCAAACATTGAGAACATGTGGCTTACAAAGAGCTTGGAGGTCTCTTCAGACGTGTTCGCAGAAGTACATGGAATAAAAAGGGAAAATTTGGTGAAGCGATCAACCACCACCATCACTGCTGTAAACCACCTGGAACAAGGGAGTTTGATAATAAAGTCCATAGGCACTGATGACCATGGACCCTCCATTTGTTGTAATGGGTGCAGAGATCCCTTCCTTCCTGAGCGGTCCAATTTTGCTTGAGCACAGGTAACACAATTAGCGATCCAACCCAGAACTTCCTTAGTTAAGCCTGCCCAGTTATAGGTTCGCTTTATCAATTTGATGCATTTTTTGTTGCCCAGATGGCTGATTGTGGGAGGGTCGTGATGCGCACAAAATACCTCAGCTTGGAAAAGAGGGGAAACCCAGATTTGCGATCTAAAATAGATGAGTCCCTCCACCAAGGAGTACAGAGAGTGTTTATGATTTCGAAGGGTCTTTGCTTGATTAACTCCACCCCTTCAGGGCAGGTCATTTGACCAACCAAGACCTGAGCCACAAGTGGGGCATTGGGGGCAAGAGTGGCGTAAGAAATGACGGGGGGAACAATAATCAAAATTTGGGCATCAAGAATAACAGTAATAAGATCCACTTCTTTTGAATCTTTGGGACAGTGGGTGGGGCTTGGCTGAGAAAATCGGGAAGTATGTTAAGCGCACCATTTATGTATTCATATTTTAAATTGAAATTGCACAAGTCCTGATAGGTTTGTGCTTGCCGTTGTGCTAATTTCGGGGTTTACAAAAATACAAGAGAGCCTAGTGATCCGTGTGGACCATTAACTCATGTTGAGCACCCTGTAACAGTTACCTCCAATGAGTTAATGCCCATGCTATGGCTGCCGACTCCTTGTTGTAGATAGCCCAAGACTGCTCCATAGAGGTAAACTTTCAGGAAAGATAGGTGACCAGATGTCCCAAGCCATTGTGCTCTTGGAGCAACACTGCTCCCACTGCTACTGAGGAGGCATCATACGCAACAATATATGGCTTGGTGGGATCTGCATGTTTCAGATGGGAGGGGATAAAAACACCTCTTTGATCAATTTTAACGCCTTTTGGTATTTGGGTGTCCAGCGAAATGGTACATTCATTCCTGTAAGGGGGTGGAGTGGGGCAGCAAGCTGGGAAAGTGCCGGGGAAATTTTTAAAAAGAATGGTTCCCAAGAAACTCCATAATTGTTTCTGGGTTGTCAGGGTTGGCCATTCTCAGATAGCATCCAACTTATTGGGAGGAATCACGTAGCCATCTTTAAGGATGAGGTTCCTGAGGTTGGTAACTTTCTCCTTATAGAATACACATTTGGAAGGCTTAATGAACAAGCCTGCCTTATGTAAGGTGGCCATGACCGCTTCCAATTCAATAGCATGTTGTTTGGGAGTCAGGGAGTGAACCAGAATGTTGTCAATATATGCGACCACACAAGTAAACCAGAGGTCACCCAATACATTGTCGATCATATATTGTAACATAGTGGGAGCATTTTTCAGCCCAAAGGGCACCACGTGGAATTGGAAAGTGCATCACTTCAGCTGGATCGCTATTAACCATTCTTGCCCTTTCATAACCCAAATCTGGTTAAAAGCGTTGACGAGATCCAGCTTAGAGAACACCTGAGATTTGGCAATTTTTTGGCTTATCATCTGCTCTAAAGGCAGGGGGTAGGGATCAGAAAATGTGACTTTATTTAAGTGCCCATAGTCCATGCAGGAGCTTAGGGAACCATCAGCTTTTTTAGCAAAGACGATGGGAGATGTGACAGGCAATGTCTCTTAAAACAACCACCCCTTTTTCAGCATATCGTCCAACAAAGTGTTGAGCGCAGCTTCCTATTCTGCTGTGTGGGGATACAACGGGCAGTTGATATTCACCAACTCCACCGGCATACAAAATCAACAGTCACTTCTAGTGTGAGGAGGCAGATGATCTGCCTTTTCAGAATCAAAAATGCTTTGATAGCGCATTAAACTTCTGGAAAATCAGACAGTATGCCCGCAGTAGAGACAAGGGAAGTGATAGAACTACGGCCTTAAGTTTTCTTAAGAGTGTCAATCAGGGGAAATTCATCTTCAAGTTGATCATTAACAAATGACAGAATGTTAGACTCCAGGTGGATCTTGACATGTTGCCAGCGCCACCATCTCACTCCTAGGATCACCGGAAACACCAAGTTAGGCATGGCGGAAAGATGATTGCAGTAGCTAAATGGTGTATTGAAAATGTGACTGGTCAGCGAGCCAGGCATGAGGTCTGGGAGGCTGATGAAACGACCATCACCAAAGGGCCTGCATCCAGGTCAAGTTCCAATTGCTGGGCCAGTTCAACACCCATAAAATTGCCCACGGCTCCGGTGTCCGCCAGGGCCTCAAAGGAGATGTGATGGGACCCAACACAAATCTTCATGGGTAATAGGAAGTAAGAAAAGTTTTCTTTATTGGTAGTTGTAGATGAATCCAGTGATACTGAAGATATGGTAGTGGGGTCAGGGGAAACTTCTAGGCTCATAGGGGGTAAAATTGTTGCAAGTTGTAATATCAGATCCTACTGACATGTGCAAAATAGCTGCGGCAACTATGGGGTAAAGATTTGAAGTTTTGAGTGGAACTGGGATATTATGAACAAGGAAAATCTTCTTCACAACCTGGAACAATTTGAAAAGGAGGGGGCATTGCTATGTTAATATCTATGAGAAAGGCGGAAATGGTTAGAAATAATGGTTGGTCAATTATGTCAGCAAACAGCAAGTAAGAATTAGATTGGCCTGCCATCCCAGGTGCCAGAGCACCAAAATGGCAAACCAGAATGCCAAAGGCACTGCTTCTGGTATGACAGATATGGAACTGGAAAGGAGTTTCACCAATAACTGCCGGTGAGCCAGAATCTCATACAAGCACATAATAAAATACCAGATGAGCACAGCCCTAACCCTGAGGGGGTGCGAGTGTCAGTAGAAAAGGCGATTTATTTTTCAATATAAAAAAATAATTTTTGGGGAAGGTTTTTATGGAAAGATTTAAAGAAGAAAAATTGACCAACAAATTTTCTCATAGCAATGCGACTGATTAAATAGTGGTTGATTAGAGAGGAAACAAGCTAGGATCGGGTCCCTCAGTTTACCTGACTGGTGAATTATTCAGGAATGGGGACAGATAAGTTCACTGGGAACTGACATTAAAGGATTCAGTGGCAGGCTGAGTCGCTGTCAGTTCAACCTCAAACACCTGAACTGAGACTTGATTATGTTTATGATGATTGGCGCGACAGCATTTAACCTGATGAGCAGCGGGAATCCCCCAAGGCCACCCCAGGTAGGGGCAGTCTCAATTGTTTGAGAAAAAGTTCAGGATGCCCAACCTGCACATGCCTGGTCGCTGGGCCATTCATTTGGTTAAAAGCATTGCATCAGCCGCTATGCTCAATTGGCCAAAAGGGAGCTTTTAACTGTTGTCAATGGTGTCTGATGCTGCTACCTGCATGTCAGGGATCATTCCAACAATTTTGGGAGGGGGTTAATTTTGATAATTAAGGTGTTGACCAAATCAAAACCCTCAGCGATTCTGGCTGTTGAGTCAATTTTAATTCCTTTCCAACTATGTGGATCCAAATCATTGGGCTCATTTCCACTCATTTTCAGACTGGTTGTCTTCATTTCGGCAATTTTGGCACAAATTTCCCTGATCAGGAGTAAAATTTCAGGAGAGATGAATGTGGGCACCAGGGAGGGGTCCGAAGAGGGAAGGCTGTTACCCAGCACTTGTCTACCATGTGGGCAAGATCGCCCTGGGTGATGAGGGGTATAGCCACCCTCTTAAGAGCCTTTTGCTTGGAAACAGGAAGAGGGCCCGATCAACACACAGGGGACTTTCCCCTGGACTTACACGTTGAATCAGGGCCTCATTTGGATCAATTTCCACTTGATCTGAACCAATGTACAGATCAGTTGCCTCCTTATCTGTTACACATTGGGTAGGGTACATAACAGGTTATCCGTTGGTAAGCCCAAAACCGTTATAGAGCCAATGAAGTGTACATATTCAAAGTCCTCTATGGGAATTAATAATCTAGTACCAATCTCCAGGCGTTTTCTTATAACCATGTCCTTACTAGTATAGTTCCCCAACAGAATAGTAATAGGCCTCTGGTAGGCTGGGTCTAGTATTCTAAGTAATACCTAAGGCTTCGAGGGGATAACGCCCTTAAGACTTATAAGGTGCAAAAGGCAGTGGTGTGGTATTTATAGCGTGATCTTCATGTGAACCACTCGTTATTCAGCAGGCTTAATCAAGACCTCATCTGCAGCATAGAAAGGGAAACTGTCCTTGGCATCCTATGATTTGGGCATTTTTTGTATCTCTCCCAGAGGTGGTATAACGTAAAGGAAAAGCGGAAAAGGGGTATTCAACCAGGCAAGAGTCTTCTTTCTTTCTTGATCTTTATTGGTTAAGACTAAAGGGACTTTGTAGTTGAGTAATGAGAGGACACCTAGCTTCATATTGATTATTCCCTCGTACTCAATCATAAAAATGGGTACCTATGAGCATATCATAGGTTTGCTTTTAAGGCCACTGCTGGAGCTAATAATATGAGATTTCCAATTTGAATGTTAAGGGAAGAATAAGCCCCAATGGCACAGGTATTGTTTGGGCCTGCGGTTCTAAACTCCTGATTATAATACAAGTCAGGCGCAAGCTTTATCTTTTTTATCAGCTTATAGGAGATTACGTTAACAGGGGAGCCAATATCTAGGATGGACATCACCTGGACTTTTTAATGAACACTTCCACCTTGGTGAGTGTTCCTCCAGAATTAGGAGAAAGAGCCAAGACCTCCTTGAGCCATAAGATGGAGGTTAGTTTACAAGCGGTCTCATGGTATTTTTCCAGGATGGATTTCATTGCATGGATCTGATAAAGTGGTCAGATTAAGCTAGCCAAGACTGATCAGTTTCACAGGCAGTGTTAATAACTTTTGGGCACCATAGAACTTGGTTGAGGTACATGTCCTCAGGTATGTGGGTCTCCTCTACTCCTTCAGGGTTCAGTCAATCCGATATACTACTTTGGCTGGGGCTTCTATGACATAATAACCGACATTCGCATAAACACCTTCAGACTCGTCATCAGAAGGGGTTTCCAAAATCATTGGGTGGACGCTTGAAGGGCGATAGGAGGAGGAAGTAATAAATTTAGTAGCTGTGGGGCCATCCGCAGCGATGATCATTGGAGGAGCAGGCAGCTTGGCTTGAGCAGCCTTGACCTTGAGCCCATGGTTGGGAGCGACTGTCACTAGAGGGAGAGATTTGAGCTTCCTCATGGCTACAGGTTTTGGATTAGAGTTTGCTGAAGGAGATAGCATCTTGGAGTGGGATGCTTTAACTACGACAGCTTTGGGTTGATCAGAGGCTGTGGGAATTGAGGAAACAGGTGGTTTAACTTTAGCAATCTGGTCCTTAAACCCATTGTTGGTGGGGGCGAATGTCACATGAGAGAGGGTTTAGGCTTAGAAGAAGGCTTTGGGACCACTTAAGAAAGATTTATTGAATGGCACAAGCTGATTTTGGTGGCGAGGTGTGGGCAGGGAGCGCTTCTCCATTGACAATGATTCACTCTGACTTACTAGCTTGAGGACCTCAGATTTACTGGGTGAAGGAAGATCAGGTTTGAGCTGCACCGCAGGTGCTGGGCTCACAGTAGTAACCAGCATAGGGGTCAACATAGCCTCCTTTGGTTGGGCTTATGTTGAGAACTCCTTGATGGTTTAAACCTGGAGTTTCACCACTTCTTCATTTATTGTTGTACAGGTATGTAAATCAGCAACGTCTAATAAGGCCTCTTTTATGTCATGGATGTTTTATAAAATTCGCTTCACTGAGATGGTATGCCGAGCTAAAGAATGTTGGGAAGCTAACCCAGTTAAAATGGCTGCAATGGATCTCCAGGCTTAGCATGTTAGATGCTGACAATCTGTGAGCAGAAAGGCAAAATCGCTCAGTAAAGGTAGTGATCCGTTCACCTTCATACATTTTAAAGCGCATAAAGGTTTATTTTTGTCTGGTTAGACTCTGTTCGAAGCCAAATTCAGCTATAAGAGCTTCTTTAACCTCGGCCCAGGTTTGTAAAGTATCCATATAAGTAACAATCATTTCTTGAGCCAGGAGACTTAAACAAGGAAGGATGAGCTTGATTTTCTTGCGGTCAGTCGCCCCTTCAATAGCTGCTTCATAAACGTATAAGAACAAAGCAATGCTACCCTCGCCATAGGCGAACTTATCTTTCAAGGGACATTTAAATGGGCGCTGCTCAAGATTTTCAAGTCATGATAAAGCGCTAACTAGTTGTTGTTCAAGGGCAACTAAATTTGGTTCAAAGGCAGAGGGGAGGTTGCAAGGGTTATTTACCCCAACACCCTCCATTTTTAACAATTGTTTGTGGTATACTAGCCCCTGTAGTTAGCACCACTTGTTGGATTTTAGGCTTTTTGCTGCTCTCTGGTATGTATGGCACATGAATTATAAAAATAATTTGCAGGAGAAGTTAAACTCTCTTCTACTAGGTTCCATATGTTGTTTAGGGTTTATTGACCACTTTTTAATAATAACAGGGAAAATTTAACTGAAAGCGATTAGTGGGGTTTATATTTTTTTATTTTATAAAGTGACATAGGAGGAATAAAAATCAAACCCCTTCTGATATCAATGCTTAGTATTTAAAACGACTCAGTCTTGAAGTGTAATAGGTATCAAATTTATAGCTAGCTTAAGCCTAAGTAGGAAATATGGGCTTTTGACCTATTGGAGCTCACAAATATTAGCCCACTTCAATGGAACAGCCAATGGAGGGTTGATAGTAGTATGACATGTCTGAAAGGCAAAGATCTTATATATTTGAGACAATCCCCTTGAGGGAAAATTGTTGAATCTTGTGAGACCCCCCTCAAGGCCATAAAAAAGGTGTTTTTGCGACGTAGGTGCTTGGATTATGTTGAATCTCTGGCGAATCTGTATATACCCGATAAAGAGTTTTTCACTCAGGGTTATGGCCATTGAACTATTGGAATGGACAATATGACAATCACCGATTCTCAGACCACTTGTAAATTATTAATTTATAGTAAAACGGGAGCAATTTCCCCCCTTACATCTCTTTATTTTTAATATAATAATTCGGCAGATCTTAAACTAGTCTGCTCCTTCTTTCTTCCTTCTTTCTTTTTCTCTACTCCCAAAAAACCTCCTCCTTCCAGTCCCCTTGTTTTGCTGATATCCCAGTGACCTCAGTTGGTACTGACTCTTTTGCTTAATTTATTCGTCTCACCATATTCTCATTGGTTTCAGCTTGTTGTTCTTCAATTCTTTATCACCCTTATTTGAGGCGATCAATATATCATTTATCAAATGTCAACATTGCCTTATCACCCTATTTTTGATGGCAATTTGATATGACCCATTATAACCCATTTTTTGCCTCATCCTAAGGCGATCAATTACTTATAGCTCTGAACATCCTCAGAAGATTCTGTCCTTTGAACCTATGGCGGAATTCCTCCAATGATTTGCTTGGTCATAACGGTGGCTTGTCATCCAGTCATATATATTTGCAACATTACCCCCCTTTGACTGGATGATAAGCTGTACGTCTCTTTTTCCTTCAAAGCCATGTGAACCATCATGCGCCAACAGCTGCTAATCTGTGAGTTCACTTTCTTCTACCTTCTGTGGTTGGTGCGGAGTTACCTAACCCAGCCCGCATCCCTCTTCCTCGTTTCCCTTTTCCCCCCAGCAAATGAGGATGAGGCTGACGTGGACCTTACAACCGTGATAACCCAGGAAGAGATTCTTACCAAATTTTTTGGCCATTTGGCTTCCTGGCGCACCCCCTTTGGGGACATAGTGGCCCAGCTATGCTGGGGAGGGGAGCGGACCCAAGGGCCTTCATATAGTGAAGCAGACCAGCTCCTGGCGAGTGGCTTTAGTCGCCTAGTGCTTGTCACCTGCTGAGACTCATTCTGTGGCTCTGTCTATTCAGCAGATGCTGTGCTTTGTGCAGTGTGTGACAGCAAATGGTCAGTATCCTTTCCCCACACTTCTACCCACTTCCAGTCCCGAGGGAGTAAACTTCTGCAACAACCAGTTAGCTCGCCTTTGCTCTGGGGTCACCGCAGCGTTCACCACCATAAGCGCCAACAATCTATCGCAGTACCTTACCATCATGGCGCTGTTAGGTAACTTAATTTTGCATCCTGCAACTGCTTTAGGTTCAGGAATAGAGCTGCACTGGACATCCCTTAAGTGGTCCCAGCTAGTGGCATTCACCGCAACTGCTCCTTTTCTGATAGTGTATCCAAGCATGGAGGACTTCCTTGTAGATTGCCTGGCTGGGTGCAGCCTTATCCCATCGAGCTGGAACTCACCTGCTTACCCACCAGCCCTTACAACTCTGACCCCCTCTGTTGTCATACTCATTGATTTCCCAGGATCATCAGCTCATGTGGTTGCAAGCTTTGCTCCTAGTGGGTAAGAATGGTTTTGACTCGATCAACCAGATGAGCTCTCACCACTACGCCTGCTACCATGGAACCCCAGTCCATCTTCCTCTTCCAGTCCTGTTGAACCAGCCTCCCCTCCTTGGATGAGCACAGTGGCCCCAGAGCAGACGTTGGCCCCCTCACTCTCACCTCAACAGCCTTCACCTCCATCCCCAATCCCCAGACAAGCCCATAGAAACCATGGCACTCCCAAAGCAGTTGAAGAAGGAATAAAAGTCCCATCATTAAAAACAAAAGGAACACTGCAAGAAGCCAAAAAAGACAGGAAGATGAAGACAGCGGTTGCGAAAGACCTCAAGCAACAACTCCAAATAAATGTAATAAAACTCACAAATGATATCTTCTACAATTAATTTATCATCATCTGCAGTTACACATTTTCTCCATTTTTAGAAAGGCTATATTACTGCTTATATGACCAAAGGAATTTTGCGTGCACCCAATTTATAATCTGACCACTCGCAGGATCCTTGATTGTATAAGCATCAACTCCCATTTTGTCTATTACCTCAAATGGCCCAATCTAAATATTCGCGAGATTGTGCTTCCACCCAAACCCGTGCTGATTATGGAATAGCATCATATCTCCGTCTTTGAACTGTGCTAGACCACTTCGCCATACCTGATTGGCAGCCTGATTTTGATTTTCTTGGCTAAGCTTAACAAGTACGCTTTAGTTTTTTAACTTAATCAGAGTATTTGTAGGGGTGGTTAAATAGCGTTGCAGATTCATTCCGCCGGTGTCCTCTACAAAGGCATATAGCAGCGCTGACTGAGTGGGGTGCCGTCCATAAAGCAATAGGAAGGGGCTCTTTCCCATGGCAGAATGGTAGCTAATATTGTAGGCGAACACCGCGGTAGAAATAAGGGTATTCCAATAGGAGGGTCTATTTGTAACCAACTTCTGTAGTATATTCACCAGAGTCCTGTTAACCCACTCAACCATTCCGTTGGACTCAGGGTGATATAGGGTGGTTAGGACCCCACGGATGGCCATCAATTCGTTGAGCTTGGGTAATATGTGAGAGGTTAAGCTGGTTCCATTGTCAGTAAGTATAAACTGTGGGCAGCTGTGACACTTTATGATTCATTCCATTAT
The DNA here is from genome assembly GCA_022478985.1 of Massospora cicadina. NCBI lineage: Eukaryota > Fungi > Entomophthoromycota > Entomophthoromycetes > Entomophthorales > Entomophthoraceae > Massospora > Massospora cicadina. The sequence continues at coordinate 51,151 of JAKSZP010009385.1, read as the reverse complement.
GGACTTAGCCACATTAACTGCCCCTCAGATCCCAAATGGCTCACGCCTCAACCCACCTGGTCAAGTGATCAATTGCCACCAGGATATACTTAGACCAGTTAGCTCCGGTCAGAAGAGTTCCCACGACATCAATAGAGACTGTATGCAAATCAAAGCGAGTTTTTACTAACTGGTATGAAGTCTTCTGGTGGAACGGCTTCTCCACCTGGCACTGTGGCAGCGAGAAAGGGTCTCAATCATATCAAATTGCATGCTTTCCCAATAATACCATGGCCTTAACAATATAAGAGTGCTCCGGAATCCACCATGGCCAACTGCTCAGTGTGCACTCATAATAATATTTGGGCGTGTGGAAGGACTTGGGATATTTATGGTAATGTCCTCTATACGCTTATACAATTCCCCACTTTTTTAGGAAAGTATTGGTCCTGAGTCCATCTATAACATGATAACTTGAGGTGGTTCATCATTGTACTTTCTGTTGAGCATTTTTTCAAACATTATGTCACTTAAATCCGCTGTAGCAACAATTTTTGGCAATCTTGATGAGCAATCAGCGTTTTAGGTGTTTTGCTCCTGGTCAGTGAAGCATTTCAAAGTCATAAGCTTGCAGCTTAAGAGCCCATCGGGCCAGTCGCCCCTCAGGCTCTCTCAAATTCTGCAACCAGCGCAACGATGCATGATCCATTATGATTTTAAGCTTTAACCCATGCAAGTAGACTTGAAACTGTTTATATGCATAGATCACCTCTAAGCACTCTCACTCAGGTTTGGTGTAATTCCTTTCATGGCAATTCAAGCTTCAACTACAGTACACCACAAGGTGCTCCTCCTCCTCATCGTCCTATGAGACAGGACTGCCCCAACAGCGGAAAGTGATGCATTCTTTTGCACTATAAATTCCTTATCAAGATTAGGGTAGCACAACATGGGCGCACTAATTAATGCCATTTGAAGTGTATCAAAGGTGCATTGGCATCGTTCCATCCATTCAAACATGACATCTTTCTTTAGTAGCTCAAACAGCGGACCTCCAATGCAACTGAAATTGGGTATGAATCGTTGGTAATAACCCACCTTCCCCAAAAACACCTGAATGTCCCGCTTATTAACTGGCTTAGTCATCTTCTTGGTAGCCTCTACTTTGACTGGTTGAGGTCTTAGCCCAGTTGAATCCACCACAAACCCAAGGTACTCAAGCTGATCCTTGAGAAAGTGGCATTTCCAAGGCTTGATTTTAATATTGGCCTCAGACAGTCGATGAATTACCTCTTCCAAATGGGTAAGGTGCTCAGTGAATGTGTGAGAGAAGACATTAATATAATTGAGATACATAAGAATGAATGACAGCTTCAGATCACCCAGTATGGTGTCCATTGCTTGGTGAAATGTAGCTGGGGCGTTACATAGCCCTTGCAGCATGCGAGTTAGTTGGAAAAGACCTTTTGATGTGATTATGGCGCATTTTTCTTGTTCTGCTGCGGGCAACTCAATTTGTCAATACCCAGATATCAACTCCATCGCCGAGAAGTAGTGGGCTCCACCTAACCAATCTAGCACATCATCAATCTGTGGTAGAGGATATAAATCTTTTTTGGTGATTCTATTAAGCTTTCAATAGTTGATTACTATGCAGTTAGTGTCATCCTTCTTTTTAACAAAAAGGACAGGCAAAACCCGCGTACTCTTAGATGGTTTGAGCATTCCCTGCTCTAGAAGATTTTAATTTTTACTGGGTGAAGACTTCTTCAGTTGATTATGATCAGCGGATTGGTCAAGACCTGATGGGGGGATGATCCCCAGTGTACAGCTGATGAACAACCTCCCCAAGCGCAACCCAAATCATGATTGTCAACTGCAAAAATCTCTTTAAATTTTTGAAATAAAGCTTCCGCCCGCTCCTTCTAGTCTTCTGATAACCCCATTAAATTCTCCTGCGGTACAACCACCTTTGCACCAAGATGCGGTTTGATGGGCAGATTAAATTCATCCAGAGAACCAAATTCATGCACCTGGGTGATCTCCTCAACTGGGTTCAGATGTAAATATGCTATAATCTGATGCCGGCGGATTCAAACTGGTCAGTTCTGAAGATTTGCTATCAATACCTTGATTTCCCTATGGCCTGGAAGTATGATGCCTGGAGCCATGTGGGGCTTAAGCTGAGATTGTTGATAAGGGCCAATGATCTCCCTGTAGAGCCCAGCTGGCACTTCCACCTCTAATTCAGTGTCTACTATCACTTGATGTCCAGAGGAAATGGATATAGCTCCAGCTGCTCTAAGTGGTAGCCCTTGATATTTGTATATCTGATGGGGGAGGGACCGAGTTTTCCCTTTTTAATTGATGATAGTGCACTGGAATCACCCATCATTGTAGGCAAGATTGATCTGTACCATATGCCCTAAGCCCTTTGATACTCTGCTAGAGGTGAAATAAATTGGATTTGCTGTCCCAAAATGGCTAGAGTCTCTTCCATCATGTCAACGACAGCCCCATAGTGTCACATAAAGGCAGTCCCAATCAACATATCGTAGTTACTATTTGGTAATACCTCCACCGGAGCCACAACAACAATGGACCTGAACTGCAGGGAAGAGCGCTATATGCTCTCTCAGAGACTGTGGTTTCGGCTCCAGTGGTCCCATACACCATCCGGTGGTCTATGTCACGTTTTAAGGACAACTTCGCCACCAATTTAGTAGAGACAATATTAATAGGAGTGCCCATATCAATTATAGTGCGTACCCAAGTTTTAGCTACCACAATGTCGCAGTAAGTGCATTCTGAGTAAGATGAATGCCAGCTATTAACTACGTGCATGTTCAGTGATTCATGACTTCCTAGGAAACTTATAAATACCTGCACCAATTTTAGAGATCATGTTACAATAGTACCCACTGGAATGGCTACATCCACTCCTCTCAGGGACAAAGCATTTGCGAATGGTTCTAACTGGTCTGATGGACTTTGGTCAAACATTTGACAAGCGTAAAGCTTCAGTCGCTCTGGAGATTCTTTATTCACCATTTCTTTGATGTGTGCTTAGGTCAGCACATTTACCCCCTCCCCCAACCGGCTGTTGGTAGAGGAATGTATCATCATCCTGAGAGGCTTCTTCTACGAATAACACAGTAGATTCAGGTGGGACGTTTGAATTCAAGATAGCCGAAGTAGATAGTCCCATCTCTACTCCGCTCTGATTTTTCCCTAATAGCTTTGATCCTGTTGTATGGGAGGGATCCATCGATTGGGGCACCATCGTCCCATGTTCCCAGTGTGACTGCAATTAAAACAACTTACTCCATAGGGCCTATGACTGTGCTTAATATAAGTTGGTCCACTTGGTAGGTGGTTCTGAAAAAAATCAGCATAACCAGACCCCCATCAGTAGAATGACTGCCGTCAATTAGCGTATTTAGGGCCAAAGTGGTAGTTGGTCAGATGTCAATTGGTAGTTAAGGAATGACCGTTGAACTGCAGTGAGTAGCCTGATGGAACCTGCACTGACCGGTTGCCTCCCCTCACATGATTAATAGTGTTGATGACAGAGACAGTGTGGATTTGTTCATTAATGGGTGGAGGGAAAGTTACAGCTAAGCGACATACAAACTAAACAATTTAATAAGAGGTACATTGACCTCCAACAACGGGGCCGTGACATTGTAAAGTTTAGGGTATAGCTTCACCAATGAAGCCATTTCAATACACTCATCTACTTTAGATAAAATCCCTGTTCCAATCAGCACATGTGCTTCTATCATAAATTTCTCAGAAAATGCGATGAGGGTCTCATTTCGCTGAAAACTGATGGTTGAGAACTCAGCTTTCTGCTGAGACATCCTTGCAGTTCCATAAAACAACTGCAGCACCATCTCCTTAACTTCTTGGTATGAAACAGAACTAGCTGCAAGGTAACAAATAACTTGATCACCACTCCCTGCATCCAAGGAGGAGAGCAATAGTTTTGAACTCCACCAATCCAAAGTTCCTTCAGTTGCAAACTCAAATCATCCTAAGAACCCATGAATATTTCCTTCACGATAAAATGGAGGCAACTTATCACTGTAAACCTTCTGAAGCAACTCATCTTGCCTTTTGAGCACAGTATCTATTTTGAGTCTCAGTTCCTCATATGTAACAAGCCCAGCATGTCATGCATATTCCTTATAACAGTAACCTGGATGCGACACAGCCAGCTACTGAGTTTGCATTGTATTGTTATTAGTCAATTGGCTCCCTGCAGTGAGCACCACAGTTAAATCTTGGCGATTCTATATATACCTGCTGAAGGGTTTTTGCACAGGGTTACGGCCATTGAACAATTAGAATGGACAATATGACAATCGTCAGTTCCTTGGACCCCTTGTAAACTTATTAATTTATAATAAAACGGGAGCAATTTTCACCAATAAACCTCTTTATTTTTAATATAATAATTTGGCGGATCTTATACTAGCCCGCTCCTTCTTTCTTTTTCTCTACTCCCAAAACACCTCCTCCTTCCAGTCCCCTTGTTTGCTGATAACCCAGTGACCTCAGTCATTATCACTTCTTTTGTTTAATTTATTCATCTCGCCATATTCTCATTGGTTTCAGCTTGTTGTTCTTCAATTCTTTATACCCTGATTTGAGGCAATACAATTTAAATTTTGTCAAATCTCAACATCACCTTATCGCCCTATTTGAAGGCAATTCGATATGACCCAATATAACCTATTATCGCCTTATCCTAAGGTGATCAATTACTTATAGCTCTGAAAGATTCTCGGTGGATTATGTCCATTGAACCTATGGCAGAATTCCTCCAATGATTCTCTTGGTCATAATGGTGGCTTGTCATTCAGTCATATAGATTCGCAAAAAATAATTTTAAAAGTAGGCGGAGGAACCTCTGGTGAAAACCCAGATTTTGCTGCATAATTGGTGCAATTTTCTCACCCAAACTCGTCCCATTTGGCCAAATTATAAATAATAAAAAATATTGTCATGATTCAAAAAGTTCCACTGAGAATTGGTCAGGGTCTTTTGGCTGATTTCGTCCTCATTTTCATCCTTATTTCAAAACAATGTACTCTTATTACATAATTGGACTTGTCATTGTCTAACAAGTGCAAGGAAGCGCTATATTTAATATATTTTTATTGGTTAAACTTCTAGCAATTCATGAGGTTCCCGATTTAAGCACCTATGGAGGGAAAGATCAAAATTGCAAAATAGTTAGCAAATAATCTTGGTCAATTAGTTAATAGGGCACACAGTGAATGGTTGCTCCTTGCTTTTGACCTGGTAACTTTTTCTATTTTTAGTTTAAGATGTGCTCTTCTCTTGAATTCCAAAGTCTGTTTAACAGTTGAGATTTTGGAGAAATAATTATAGACAAAATAAGCAAATTTCATAATCAGATTTTCTGTGAAATCAGGGTAACTACCTGTTAAAAAAAGGAATTGTAGACCAGAATTTGATTTATACAATTGTATTTTTAGTTTATCTATCCATTAGTTTCAGCTTGTTTTTGTATGCTGATTAGGGGCTGACATTATCAAAGCTTGAAAGCGCTAAATAAACTAGTTATCTATAAAATTAAAACAAGATGGACAGATCCACTTAAAACAACTCAAGACCACATAAAGCACGCAACTAAGTTGAAAGGAGAAACCACTATATGACCATGGTGAAGGATGATGGGGATTTGGAGGCTCTTCATCCTTATCTGTAGGGACAGGTCATGACACAAAGATGTGAGTTTAAAATGGGGCATATTAAGTAAATAGGGGGTCAAGGTAGCAGAGAGGCACTTTCAATTCTTGTTTGAAATGAGGAGGTGAAATGAAGCTACCAAGGACTTTATCAGCTGTAAGGCAGACTTTAAGGAGGGTGGCTATGGTGGCAATGTTGTTGTGGGTAATGCAGGTCATTAGGCTAGACATTGTGACTGAAAAAAACTTTAGTACCTCTTTATTTTCCACCTGATATTAGCGGAGGTGTTCTTTCTTGTGTTGGGGAAGCATGATATTGGGTAGGACAGGATATTGCAGTCCCACAGCTAATACTGCAACTGACTTTACAATGGCTTTACAGACAAATTGACTTTCAGGTGAAGAAACTGCCTATTCAGATAGTTGATGTTCATTTTGGATTGGGGTAGCATCAGTGTGAGGCACATAATTCCAAGTTGAAAATTAGGCTACATAATTGTAGTGGAGGTATATTTTGAATGGCGTAACTGCAAACTTTTAGAGAGCTATAGTTACTCAATTACACTCTGTAACGAGCGCCAAATGTAAGCTTTCAAATGTGTTGCTAGCTGTCTCTCAAGTCTATTGCACAAGTTCTGATGCGTGCGTTGTAATAGATTGCTGATAATAGTTAAATGGGTTGGCAATAATATAAAGATCATCACCCTAGTTGAATCTTCAAAACCAGATTAATATTTTATAAACTATGGACAGGTACTAACTCTCATTCTTATAAACCTTGAAGGTACTTTTGAAAAAAGAACTTTTCTCTCTAATTCTTTCTTCTGATGGAACTTAACCTACTATTATGTTCAGTGGTTCTCTCTTTCTCTCTTGATGTAGGAGCTAGAAAAGATATTGATAGTAATCTATATCTAATGGATATATGTTCCTTGAAATCAAATCCCAAGAGTAAAAATTACAACAGTTTCAAAACCGGCTAAATATAAGGCAAATGAAATAATCTTATCTTATCTAATTTGTTTAATAAGAACTAAGGGAATCCATAGGTGGATTCAGACCCAACTCATTCGTTGGTGCCCCATTTGGAAATAGCAGCCATTGCCAATGGATTACTCTCCAAAGTTGCACCCAACAATGAACTGCCTCATCTATATGACTTGGGCAGGAACTTCTTCATTTGGATTGAGACTAATTCCTATTATGCTTAAAAAATGGCGGAAGCCAGCCCCCATACTTTTCATCTCCCAGGGCAATTTGGCCCATGTATGGATGAAAGGTGGGTCACAGCGTACCCCCACAGGGTTCCAGTTCCTCTCCACACTTTATCCTTCACTGAGCTTGTGGAAAATATTCATAGGGTTTTCTGAGAGGAGGCAAAATTGTGCAAAACACCTTAAACCTGCTAAGATCCCACTATTGCATCCATGCCACAACCATCCCCAACAAGTATGGGGGCTTTTAACCCCTTCTTACCAAGTGGTCCAGCCTTATGTGGCCTGGACCTGGGCACACACACACACACACACACACACACACACACACACACACACACACACACACACACACACACACACACACACACAATACATGCCAGCCACCTAAAGTGTTGCCACCATCGCGTAAAACGCATATATTCAATAAAAAATTAAATATGAGTAATGAGACCAATATGAATTTGGCTGATCAGTCCAGACCCAATTCAGTTTTAAAATAGGTATGGTGGGCCAATTCGCCAGATTGATACTAAATTATTTCTGATGGCAGTTGTGCATGATTCACAATTATCCCAATAAGCTTATAAGCATCAGTTCCCAACAAGTACCGCTATTGCTCTTTTTTTAGCACTAGTGGTGTCCAACCCAAAAGGGGGAGCCGCCACGCATCTTAATTTGCAAACGGGCCAAACAAAGGGATAATCTTAGATAAAAAATTCCTAATATAGCCCATAGGTTATCAGCCTAGCAAGCCATATCAGAAGGCGAGGAAGTTTTGAGGAAACTTTGAGTCCGGCGCCCACTTTAGCTGGCGGACCATGGTGGACAACTTAGGGGTAGGGGCATCAGCGACATGGGGCATAAGGAGGTTTTATTGTGGGTTTTCTTCATTAATGAGGCCAGTGGTATCCATAGCCTCAACGTATTGAGCAAGTTGATGCTCAGTGAAAGTGATGAGAGCCAGAACATAAGAGAAAGACTTGATGTGCTGGCGGGTTTGGGGATAGTTGGGGTCAAAAAGAGATTTTTTTTGCCGCATCAATGAAATTGCAGCTTGCATCAAAGTAAGCTCCTCAATCTCATATTTTGCATCTTCCTCAAAAACATTGGGGAAATTTGGGATAGGAATACCCTCTTCCAGTGGTTCAATCACCCCATGGAGTTGTTGGCGTAGTAGGGTGTTGACAGTAGCATCAGCGGCTTCAACTGTCATTTTATTTATATTTTTATAAGCTGTAAAACCATTTTTAGGGCGAAAATGGCGGGGCGAAAATTTGGAGGATTGACGAAGAATTCCTCCAAAGCAAAATCAGGCTTAACATTATAAGCCCAATCTGAGTCAATCCATTTGAGCACTTCAAGAGTTTTTAAATCAGCTAGTGCCAGCCAAGTCACCATAGTTGGCAGGTTGGCAGCACCTGATTGGCTGCAAGCTGTCAAACATGGCAGCTCAGCTGAAACTGTTTCAGCCATCAGCTCAGGGCGTCATAAATTGACCAAATTTTTTAAATTTTTAAAATTTTGATTGGCTGCGGCTTTGGAAGCCACGCCAGAATTTGCCAAGGTTGGGGGTGGGAGGATCACGCACCATTCAAAAATTGGGATGAGGCAGCCAGTGGGGTGGCGCCGGAGGGGGGTAGCAGAAGTGGCAGGAGCAGAAGCCATAGGGACTTGCACTTCGAGTGATTAAGCTCAAAACACAAGGGTCAGATGGTGCAGCTATTTTTGATGTGCACCCAAAAGGATGATCAGGGGCAGACCTGATCACAGTGCATGGGGGAATTGTGAGGTGGGTGTCGCAATGAAATGGGCAGATCATTGCAAAGGCGCAATGGCCTGCCAGAGGATCCAACCCATGGGGCACCACAAACTGCAACATGGGGTCTGCACCATAAATGGTGTTAATTCTCAGCGTTGGGTCTCAATTCCACCGAGTTGGTTTTGCACAGGATATGAGCCACTGAACAACCAAATTGGATGATATGAAGATCGCTGACTATATAATAAGCTTAATAAAATATTTATGGAGCTATCGCCCCTTATTTCCACCTTTTATTATAATATAATTGCAGGTCTTAAATGCGCTCTCCTTCTCATAAAAACCTCTAAACCTTTTATCTTCCATCATACTCTTTATACCTCAGATCCCCAGCCAGATGCGTCCTCAGCTTAGTACTCTTCTATTCTGCTTCCCTTTTTGACTTACTCTTATCTGTATCAAATCTCGGCATAAATCCTATCAATTTTCAGAATGCCTCATTTTGAAGCGCTTAAATTACCAGTAATATTCGATTCCAGAGAATTCCATTCATTCCGCCATATTGACTTAGGGCTTTATCATCCAGTCATATTGGAATTGCGACAAATGGCCAAACCCTCTGCGAGCTCATGGCAGAGGTGTTTGGGGGAAAGGAAGGAGGGCAAACCAGAAAACTAGACCACCAAAGTGGCCTCATCTAGGAGCCAGGTGCAAACAGTGGGCAAAGGATTTTTTATTAAAAGTTAATTGCAGCTTGTCTGCTGCCACTGCATTGGCTTCAGAGTGGAAGTTGAGGTCAAAGTACCCCTTAAAGGGGTGGAAGTTAATATAGCTGACAGGTTTAAAAACCTCCATGGCCATCTCAATGATGGCCGCATTTGCATATAGGAAGAGATTACCATATTTGACCCAGAGGCCAAAACTTAAATTGCTCCATGGGAGCACCAAAGGGCTCTGGAGCACCACCTGAGAGCTTGAAAGGTGGTGGGTTAAGTCCCGAGATGGGACATAACACCCAATAGCGTTGGGAGTGCTAGCAGAGCCAGCCCGAGCATGCTTCAGTGGCAGCCAAAAGATGCCAGATGGCGGCACACCACCACCCCAGGCCAGGGCAGCAGGCATCAATTGCATCAACATTGGTAAGCTTTGGCTCAATCGAGCAGTCATGTTTTGTATTTTTTAAAAATCTGAATTTGGCTTTGATTTAGGCATCAAAGTAAAAAAGATAGTACCGCTGTTGCTCCATTTTCTCAATTTTCCCATTTTACATTTAAGATACAAATCTACAAAAACCAAAACTCTCTTTAACCGCTCAAAGTCACTTTTGAGCGATTTTAAATTTAAGTTTATTTATCTACAGCCATCTGCCCAAAAATCTATTCTTTGATGTCCTTGGCTCTGCCGCCTGCCACCCCAGTGTGGGGCAGCAGTGCACCCCCACCTAGCGTTTTCCGCCCTGCAGGCAAGCGCGTTCGGATGGGTTCAAACAGCCCGCCCACTGCTTCCAACAGTTTTGTCCCCCCACGGGACTTAGCGCTCCACCTGGCGCGCGTCCACCCTTCTCGCCCCCATCCTCTCGCCCTCCCTCGCTCTGCTATCCGCTATTGCCTCAGAGTGGACTATGGGCGTTTGTTCCCATATGCCGATAAGGCAATTATTGACCTAGTCACTACAGCCTTTGCGCCAGCTGGCTTTATAGACTTTCGCCCTTTTAAGGGCTACTTTGACGTTGGGTTCCAATCTGAGGAGGATGCTGAAGCGGCAGCACAAACTCCTCTAATTTATAAAAAAACCCCATTCCCACAACCCGTACTCGCCTCCCTTCAGACACCACGCTAGTGGTATCCTTTGCAAATCTCCCATCCCACCTTCCACCCCAGGTTTTGTATGACCAGTTGGTCGCGGGGCTCATGGCTTATGGCACTCAGCCCAACCTCATCTTTGCCATTCCATCTGGTGCAGAACGCCTTGCTGCTCCTCGTGCAACAGCCACCATCATACCACACCACCCTACCATAGCCCAACAAATCCCACCCCGCGCTAGTGTGGCTGCAGCGCCAGATCATTTCTTTTGGGCTCAGGTCGATAATGGTAGGCAGATTTGTTCCCTCTGCTTTGGCATCGACCATGCAAAAAGAGCGTGCCCTAAGGCCAAATCCGCTGATGCAACTTCTGATCCCCCTCTGGAGGTTCAGTATGGGGCACTTTGCTGCCCCCTCCCACCCTCCAATCTCGTTCAGTGGGCCCACATGGAAAATCAGCCCCACCCAAAACCTTTATCCTCACTCTCCCACCTAAATCTAAGCCAGCCAATCAGAGCAATGCTTGACCAACATTCACACCCAAGCAGCTGCCCATTCGCCCAATCCTACCCACTCAAATTTAAATGCCACTATTCCAGTGAACCAAAATCCATGGGATCTATTGGCTGAAACTGACGAATCAGGTAATATCCTCATTAGTAAGCATACAGGTCAACCTCTCTGCTATGGCGATTATGGTCGGGCAGAATTTTTCCTTCCCGACTTTGATGAAACCCCTACCCCTCGCCATTTCGCTCCTCTACCCAATACGGCCCCCCTTCCAAAGTGACCACCAGCTCGCCTTAGCTGCGGTGGCCTCTCCTCATTGCCCAAAACTACGCACCGCGGTGGCCCAGTCAGTGGCTCAGCTCCAGCATGGCCTGCCCACCATCTTCTTCCCCCGACTTCCTGAATCTCCCTGCAGTGACATCTCAAAACTATTTGATGATGCTGAAATCGCTGTTATGAATGTCGCAACGCTTGCTTCATTCAACCCCTCAGCCAAAATCACCCGCCACAGTATCTCCCTTTTCACCCATCTTCCTGAAGCCCACAAAGAAGCTGAAGTTCTCCTCACAGCTTTTGTTGAAACACTTTCCCATCATTATCTTGATGCAGAAGTGGAAAACTCCTACTATGCTGACCTCAGCCCCCACTATGCAGATGCCCCAACGCCCTGGCTCTCTGCTCTGATCCGGTACTGTAACCAACACCCCTTGATCGAGGTGGGTCTTTCTGAAAACCAACCCCCCGACCCCTCCTCACCCTCTGCCATGAGGGGTTAAGCAGTTTCTGCTTCCCACCTGGTTAGTAGTTTGTTTTGCCGTTTTGAGTGTTGTGATCACTACTGTCTGTCCCCTGGTCAGCATACCTCGAATAAATCTAAAATCTAATCTACAAAAACCACAGATTTTGGTCTTAAGCGTTTTACTTAAAATAAGATGTGATGATCCCTGATCTAAGCACTTCCTGGATGGTCTTGATGGCTAGTTTTCTCATTTTAAAAACTTCATTTTGGATGTCTGTGCCTATGGCATTCTGTATTGGGTTTTGGGGGTAACTCACCTAGAGTTCCAGGTTGGTTTAAAATTCTTATCAGCATGCTCCAAGTTATCATCCGCCTGTCAGATTCCACCACCAACTAGAAATGTGACCTCTTTAGGGTTGAATTGAAGAACAAGTCTTAAAGACTTCTCTCAACCCCAGTGTATTACCCTAATTAGGTAAGCAGTCTGCTTAGGTAATGGGACTTTTACTTATTAACAGCAGATCGCATTGCCTAAAAGGTTAACTCAAGAGTTGTTTTTCAGAAGCATCATCATGCCCAACAGCTAATAAATCCCTTAGTCAATAAGTTACAAACTTCAATTAATTCTTACAATATAATTAAATTATCAATAAATGAAATGATAATCAAATCACTTGTTTATTGTTGGGTATCATCCTCAATAAAGCATAAGTAGTCCAGCAGAATCAAATACCAGCAGACTAGTTAACATACCATTAGGTATACCTACCAATAGTAGCAATAATCTCCTTATGATTCATATTTACCAAGGTGAATCTCCCAGCGCATAAACGATGGTATTATAACTAATTAAGCTGGATTATGTGGGCATAATAAAATCCCAGCACATTCCCCATTTGACCAAATTATCCATCAATGATAATTATAGAGGTGACAATGCTTCATTACTGGCCTGAGTCAGCCAGCATGATTTAAATTTAATATCTCATAGTCCATTTTCTTATTCTTTACTTCTGCATCTCTGTGTGGTCCTTCTTTTTAGCGCGTTTCATCTGCATTCCCTTATCATTGCCACATCATTAAAGTGCAATTGTGTGGCCCTGTGCTGTACCAGGACTATTTTGGTTGTTGTCACCATTTTTAGGTCCGGAAATTCTATATTTCCCCAGGTTAGGCTTCATGACACCATGTCATATAATGAATATTCTTGGTGGGCATCACCAATACCTTGGCTCCTGTACCCCCATGCGGGCTCTTCATTTCTCAATCAAATTGTATCTTCTTTAACTCCTTTCTCCTCATCCCTCTTCATGATAGATCCAGTTTCAACTCAAGCTGATCCTGCCAACTTTTACAGTCTTTTTATATCCCGTCATAATTCATCACCCTTCTCATCACTTGACAAATAAGGATAGGAACACCGCCTGATACTTTTGATCATGAAAAAATAAAAATAATATTATTTAAATATATTTTTAATATTTTTTATATTGTTTCTATCTTGTATCCTGTATTAATTTTATTTTTTATCTTCTCATATTTCTCTTTTTGTAATGGGACTTAACCTATTATAAGTAGGTTCAGAGGTCCATCTTTTCTTATCCAACTATTCTGAGTCAGAGGCTTACTCATTATCTTAGCCAGTTATTATGGTTCAGGGGTCTTTTCTTGAGACATAACCAATACACTGAAACTTAACCTTTTGTTAGTAGGGTCAGCGGTTCCATAGAAATATTGCAACTATCTTTCTAAAATTAATATTTTTAAAATATGGTATGACCTTGTTCACTATAAGACCATCAGCAATATTTTTAGCATATAAGCATTTGTTGCTGACTTGACAATAATCTCAACCAGACTTGACCATAGGGAGTCCAAATCGATGTTTCTTCCAAATACATGGGTATAAAACAGGCTACACTATCTCCCAAATGGTACTCTTTCAGCGCTGCTCAATTCCGATCATTCATCTTCTTTACTCTATATCTTTTATTCAGTGTCATGTCAAAAACCTGTGATTGCAATTAACCATTATATTTGCCGTTTTAGGTTAAATATAGCTCTGAACTCATCCACAAAGCTGGTTCCACTGCTGAATGTAAGCTTGATGTTGGAATTCAGGCTTTTTATGCTTAATGGTGCTTTTGCACCTGAATTTCAACAATATTTAAAAGGAGATTTTATACTCTTAACTGCAGAATTAAATGATTTTATGTGGTTTTATACAATCTATAATTAAACATAGGAATTTTTTAATACTAAAAACTTGATTTTATAAAGCTTTTTATATTGATACCAAGTGTGGTCAAGAAGCAAACCCTCTCAGTATGTCAAGGCTTAGTATTTGAACATATCAAAGCTTGAGGAGCAAAGCGAATTTAAATAGGCTAGGAAAGCCAAATTAGAAAATTTGGTTTTAACCTATCAAAGCTCTCAAGTTTCACTTAGATTGAATATAATGGCTGATGGGGGGTCAATGGCTTGTAAGACGAATCCATAATGTAAGAAACTAATTTATTTGACCCAATCATTGGGTGGTAAATTATTTGCACCTTGTGGGACCCCCTCCAACCCTATTAAAAGGGGTAATCTCCGCCTAGGTGTGTGAGATAAAATGTAAGTGGCCTGGAGAGGAACCTCGGAGGGACTCACCTGGTTCCACTGCATGGTTGGTGCAATCTGAATGCCAAAACTTGGGCTAATTGCCCAAGAAGCATTAATAAAAGTATTATCTTGATTCAAGGGGTTCCACCAAGCATCAGCCAGGGTCCTTGGCCAATTTTAATTGTTATCCTCTGAAACGCTCTTCTCACAATATCAGACTTGAAACTATACTACATTTTATTCTTCAAGAATGTTAGGGAGTGAATAAAAGCGTAAGAACTGCCATGGACCCAGTTGTTGGTAACTCCAGAAGCAAGGGATTTGATGGATTATTCATCCCCTTTCTTATATGTGACTATGAAAGGTCCCACCAGAAGGCCCAAGCTTCTCACCATAGGAGTGATCCAATTGTGGTAATACAGTACCAAGTCTGATACTTGGAAAAAAAGGAAGTGGGGCCCTGAGCTTTTTCGTGGCTTGGCTTTCTTTGGTAACAGTCTTTGCTAAATTAGCCATAGCTTCAGACTGTAATTGGATGATGTGCTGGGCCAACTTTTTCATGGCTTGTTCAGGGTCATTACTGTCTGAGAAGATATCTTTGGCGAATAAAGCTGGATCACAAGGTTCTCGCCCATATAGCACCTGAAAGGGGAAATTTTAAGGATGCAATTGTAACTAATACAATAGGCCATTAGGGAACTGGGTAGATAGATATCCCATTGAAAGGGGTTCGAATTGGCCATCTTCTGGAGTATAGAGACCAGGGTTCCATTAACTCTTTTTATGGCACATTTTTGGATGGCTATAGGGGCCAAAGAAGAGTTGTTGTGTTCTCATGGAGTGTCAAGGAGCTTTACCACTCATAAGTGAAGTTTTTCCCATTTCCACAAATGAGGACCTGGGGGCAACCATGCCATGTGAAGATATATTGATTCAAGAAGGTAGCTGTGGATTTGGCAGTCAAAGCGGGGAGAGTCACAGCTTTAACCCATTTGGTGAAATGATCATACCAACCAAGATATAACGATTGCCCCAGTAGTCAGAGGAATGAACTTATCACATCCAAACTTATAGTGTGAAAGGGTTGTTGGGGGTGTTGTAGGTTGGTACTGATGATGGGCCTTGAGACAGGATTGTTTTCTACAGGTCAGACATGCATCCAGGACTTCAGCTATGGTCTCCATGATGCCCTCCCAGTAGTTAGCTCTTTAACTCACTCATAGGCTATCTGAACTCCAACATGGCCAAGATAGTGTGAGACTTCATGATCACAGGTACTCGCTCTGATGGCCGTATATAAGGCAACCAGTTTACTCTGACTTTTTATATAAATCCCCACTCTACACCTTGGTGTTGCGGGAGTGCTGAGCTAGCATCTTCTGTACTGGCTCATCTCATCATCACACACTTCAGGAGTCATGAGGTGATCATGTAACCTCTGCGCTTCACTATTGTCTAAGTGAAGAACAGTCAGACGTGTCAATTCATCTACGTTCATGTGGTGAGTTCCCACACGGTGCTCAAATGTCACTTCATAATGCTGGAGATTCAATGCCAAGCGAGCCAACCGTCCAGTGGTATCTTTCATATTTTGCAACCACTTAAAGGAGCGTGGCTTGTAACTACTCTGAAATAAGTCTCATATAGGAAAGGTGCGATAGTACTTTATGGCAAGCAAAGTAACCAGGCACTCTTTTTCTGTGACGCTGTTTTTACGCTTGGCTTTGGAGAGCATCTTGAAGAAGTAGGACACGGGATGATCAACCCCGGGGTCATCCAATTGAGATAAGATGGCTCCAACAGCATAGTTGGAGTCATCTGTGAACAACATAAAGGGCTTGCCATAGTCAGGGTGGTGGAGGAATGGCCTTTGTTGCAGCAACTTTTTTTAGGGTCTCAAATGTGTAACTTTGTTCAGCACCCCAATGGAAAAGAGTGTTCTTAGCTAAGAGATGTACTAGTGGCTCACTGAGCTGGGCGAACTTGGAAATAAATTGATGATAGTATCACATCATGACAAAAAACTAGATGTTGTGAAGGGTTTTGGAACAGGCATTTTAGATATCACTTCCACCTTGTCTTTGAGGGGTTGAATACCTTCTTGAGAGCTAGCGTACCTGAGGAAATCCAACTTTTTTGGAAGAAAGTACATTTGGAGGGCTTCAGCTTGATTCTAAATGGCCGCAAACATTGAAAAACTTTTTTTAGGTGCGTAAAATGTCTCGTTGAAGGTTTTTGGAGAAAACTGTGATTTCATTGAAATAGACATTTACCCAGCTCATCCTGAGATCCTGAATAATATGATTCATCGCCTGCTAAAAAGTGGCAGGCGCATTGCACAACCCCTGGCATAATTGAGTGGGTGAGATAACCCTCACTACAGATATGGGCGCACTTCTCATAATCCTGTGAAAAAAGGTCCAATTTCCAATAATCACTAGCCTTAGTTCATGGCAGAAAAGGATTTGGACTTAAAGAGTTGGGCCTGAGCGTCAACAATATGAGGGATAGGGTAGCTGTCCTTATTGGTGAGGTTGTTCAGCTTAAGTAGTCCATAACTAAGAAGACCTCCTTTCTTCTTCTTTATAAATAACAGAGGGGACAATTAAAGGCTTTGGGATGAAACCAGAAAACTAGCGTCCAGAAGCTGTCTGTGTCCGTCCGCATCTGTAGCTCCTCAATTTTAGTTTTTGCAGTAGGGTTTGGAGTGGATAGGGTGAGCATCCCAACGTCAATAGTGTGAGTCCAACCCTTCATGTGACCATAGTCATTGTCAGAGGTAGAAAAGATGTCGCTATAGGACTCCGGTAAGGTGTGGACCTTGTTGAGCTCCGCTGGGTTATTTCCTCAGAAATATGAATGGTAGGCAAAGTATATTGATTGGTCAGTGGGTAAGTCCATATCTGCTATAGACCCAAAACAGTGGACTTGCTTGTTGTCCTCAATGGGTATCAGCAGACCACTTCCAATCACCTGATGCTTTTTTATGACCAGATCCTTCAGGGTAAGATTCCCAGCAGGAGATTGTTGGGTCGCTGATAGGCTGGGTACAATACTCCTGGCAATACTTTGGGCTCTAAGGACTAACGCCCTCAATGCTGGCTAAATGCAATAAGTAGTTGTGGGAAATTTGTAGGGTAATCTTCATATCAACTACCCTTTGTTCACTCGCCTTGATTATTACTTCTTTGTATGCATAGTAAGGGATACCCAATAGTGCGTCCAATGATTTGGGCAGCTTCTTTATATTCCGCCTCACCATTGTGTAATGTAATGGTAAGGCAGAAGGTGGATACCCAACGATTCAAGCATACTATTTTTTTAAGCTCTTATTTGATCAGGATTAGAGGAATCGCGTAGTTAAGAAGGAGGAGATAGCCCTGCTTTAAGTTGATAACCCCTTCCAATTTGAGCATAAGCTGGGTACCAATGAATATATCATAGGTATTGTTAGCCAAGGCCACCGCGGGGCTGACAAGATGAGCTTCCCAAAACGAATGGGAAGAGAAGAGTAGGCTCCAATGGCGTGAGTGTTGTTTGGCCCTGCAGTCTCAAAATCTTGTGTGTATTCAATGTCAGGGGCCAGGTTAATTCTTTTAATGAGTTTTGATGACAACGTCTACTGAGGACCCAGTGTTGAAAATAGCCCTAACCCGCACTCCATCAATGATGACCTCCACTATGGTTAAAGTTCCACCCGAGTTGGGAGAAAGAGTAAGGACCTCCTTTAGATGGAGAGTAGAGGCAAGCCATTTGGCAGTTATAGGATATTTTATCTTGGATAGTTTTCAGGGTATGAACAGTCTGGGTTGATTGGAACAAAGTGGCAACGAGTTGGTCAGCGTCACTGGAAGTGTCAATAATCTCAAAGCCTCTCAACACTTGACAAAGATAAGTTTGATGGGGGATCCTAGTCATATCCACTCTCTCAGGGTTTGACCTTTCAGGTACCTCCACATCACCTGAGGCTCCTAAATCACAATGACCAACATCTTCACAACAACCTTCAGATGTGTCTTCAGAGGGCTTATCAATGCACATCAGGGAGTACATCAGTTGTGAGATAAGTTCAAGGCTTCATTTGCTTCCTGAAAGATATGGGGCTCTTATCTAATCTATTAGATTTTGACGTAGGGTTTTGAGTTGCCCCTGGGCTAATGGTTTTGGACTAGTGAGGGCCAGAGGAGCGATTGAGGGAGAGAGATGCAGCATCTTGATAAGACAGTATTAAGGAACCACTTGGGTTAATCGCCCTGGAGAAAGAGATGAGAAAGGCAAAGGGACGACTGCCTTCACAAACTGTATTTTTTGAGTGGAAGGCGGAGCGGAGCAAAGCTCCGTCACGGCCATTATACTATGGCTATCTTTAGGGGATAAAAAGCATTTTGTGACGGCAACACCGCAGGAGCAGGTTTCCAGTAGGAGACAGCCGTAAAAGAGGCTAGAGTGGTCATAATAGATGCTTGCCTCAGAGCTCCTTGCGTAGGGTCAAGCTCATAGTTTTCTAGCACCTCTAGAAGACCTCTTTGATATCCCATACATCTTTTAAGGTGAGCTTGATTGAAGAAATATACAGCGCCAAAGAGGGATGATGCGTTAAACCAGCCAAAATAGCATAAATGGCGTCATATAGAGGTAGCATGTTTGCCAGCACCAGAGGTTGAGCTTCACAATAAAATCGCTCAACAAAAGAGAAAAATTATTCTTCCTCTTGCAGAATAAGGCACATAAAGGCCTGTTTTCACTTTTTTAAACTCTGTGTGGAGCCAAACTCGCCAATGAGGGCTTGCTTAATCTCCGCCCAGGTGTTGAGGCTGGACATGGTGGGAAGCATTATCTGCTGAGCCACACGACTCAAGAAGGGAAAATGTACCAGACTTTCTGCTGGTAAGTTGCTTCTTCCATAAAGGATTCATGCACAAACAAGAAAAAGGTAATATTATCCTTACCAGGGGTAAACTTACCTTGGAGAGGGGGTTTATGGGTGGTAGGGGAGGCCCCATAAGGGCATTGGGAAGAGTGCTGCTCAAGCCTTTTAAGGCGAGACAAAGCACTGGCTAGCTCTAGTTCTAAAGCAGCTAAACTAGCTTCAAATACAGTTGTCATTTTTTGAGTAAGAGATTTGTGGTGTACAGGCCCCACTGTAGTGAGAACCACTTGTTGGATTTCAGGCTTTTTATGCTCGCAGATGCTGTTAGAACCTGAATTTTAACAATAATATTCAGGAGATGTGATGATTTAAACTGCAGGAAATAAATGGTTTTAGGGAATATATACAACTTAAAATAAAATATAGAAATTTTTTAATACTAAAAAATTTGATTTTATAAGTCTTTTATATTGATAGTAGGGGTGGTCAAGAAACAAACCTCTTGATATATCAAGGCTTAGTATTTAACCATTTCGAAGCCCAAAGTGAGCAAGCCGCTAATTTAAGATTAGGCTAGGATAGCCAAATTAGAAAAATTGGGTTTCAACATATCAAATCTCTCAAGGGTCACCTTTGCTTGAATGGAATAGATGATGGAGGGTCAATGGTAGGTAGGAGAATATTTGAGTTAATATTATTAATATATGACCCAATCATTGGGTGGTAAAATATTTTCATCTTGCGGAACCCTTATTTCCCTATAAAAAGGGGTGATTTCCGCTTAGGTGTGTGAAGTAAACTGTAAGTGGCCTGGGGAGGTACCTCGGAGGGACTGACCTGATTCTGCTGCATGGTTGGTGCAATCTGACTGCCCTAACTTGGGCTAATTGTCCGAGAAGCATTAATAAAAGTATTCCTGATTCAAGGGGCTTCATAAAGAATCCGCCAGGTTTTTTGGCCGATTTTATTGTTGTTTTCATCTGAAAGGCTCTCAAACAATATCAGACTTGCAATTGTCTGACAATTAGCAGTTATTTTTTTCCGTCCATACATGAGTTTAAATAGCGTTTTCACTGTCACTATATGATAACTGATTATATATGGGTAGTTAACTAAACTCAGATAGGATCCCAAGCGGAATTTTTCCCCACTACCAAATTTCTCAGCATCTTGGCTATAGTTCCACTGACATTTCCTACTATTCCATTTACTCTCTGTGAGGTAGTGAATGGACACTACTCCTTGGATTCACATTATTTTGTCCAGTCTTGGTATCAAATAGAAATTATAGTTGGTTCTGTTATCACAAAATAAAATTTAGTGGTATCCATGCCAGTACACTACTTGGTTTTGAATCTATTTAGCCCTGCTTGTAGCAACTACTCTTCTCAAAGGACTTTATCTCACCCCATCTAGTCAGATAGTCTATCATGCCTATGATGTGCTTTACTCCCCAGTACTAGCACTCAAGGGTCCCATCACATCTATTGACATCATGTGCCATATAAACCCAGGACATACTAGCCGGTATCCTGTTACAATCTTGTGGGGCTTGTTAAATTGACATTTCATGCAACAGGCTAGATAAGCTGAGACATCATAATTAATCAATTCACACTAATAGTACTGGAATAAATGATCCATGGTTTTCTTTAGACCCCTTAACCAACAACTTTGTGCGCGTCTTGAGTGATTTCCAAGTGTTACAAGAGTTTATGGAATAAGTAACATTTTCTGTCAATTGACTTGTATAGTTGTCGTTCTTCATTTCATTATTTTCCATTTCTTCATTCAGCACGCTTTAAATCTCTTTTTGGGTTCATCTCCCAATACTTCATTTGATCATCTGTTGTTATAACTCATCTGCGGCTGATACACGGCTTGAACAGCAGATACCTTGATAGTCTGTCAGCATTCTGATGCGCTGCTCCTGCTTTGTATATATTTTTGAAATCATAGGCTTGTAGTTTCATAGCCCATAATCTCAGTCGCCACTCTGGTTTCTTGGGGTTATTTACTAGAGTAAAAATAAATGTTAGGTCACATTCTGAAAGTGTGTTTCATTTATATTCACTTAAAATAGTCTACCAGTATAAAGCAACGTGAGGCACTCGCACTCTGTCAAAGTACAGTTCCTTTCCACTGGCGTCAATATTCTACTCACATATGCCAGCAGATGCTCTTCCACATAATTATCTGTATGAATTATAATGGCGGCAATCACCATTAATGAGGCATCAGTCTAAAATTTTGATTCTCAGTTGAAATTTGGGTATTTCAAGACAAGACTAGTCACTTGATTTCTTTTTAGCCCATCTAATAATTCTTGAGCATTATTATCTTACAGTATCCCAATTTCATATGCTTCAACTGGTAAAATAATTGTCTGTCAATTCCGGTGAAACTCTTGATAAATTAATGATAGCAGCCAACCATCCCAAGAAAAGCTTAAATTTCCCTGAACACTTTTGGGAATGACGTCCACTCATCTACCATTATATTCTCACTTGTAGTTGCAATTCATTGGAGTTTATTGCAAACCCCAATATTCATGTTTTTTAAAGAAATGACATTTCCTCAGCTTGATCTTCATATTCGCCATTGGAGGCGTTTGAACACCTCCTTCAAGTGCTTTAGGTGATCAGTGAATGTTCTGCTAAATACTTTAATGTCATCTAAGTACACCAATATCAAGACAGCTTCAAGTCACTCAAGATAGAAGGCATTGTTCTCTGGAAAGTTGCTATTGTGTTACACACTGTCAGGGGTATTCTCGCCAGATGGTATAATCTTTGTGCAATGATTATTACAACTTTTCTTTATTTCTTTTGGAAAGTCTATCTTTAGTTATCATGAGAGCATATCCATTATTAGAAAAAATATTTGGCTTCCCTTAGGAATTGAGCGCGTTGTTGGGATTTGACCAGCTCCCACTCAGCCCAATTTGAATTTCCCTACCTCTGATACCTCTCTGAAAATTCCTCTCACCTCATTGGAGCACTATTATCTGCAATCTAACAAATTTGTCAAAGGCAAGCCTGCCGTTGACTCCCCACCTGATCAAAATTCTGGGTGCTGAAGATCTTGCCGGTGGAGGGCATTGTTACCCAGAAAAGAATAGAATGAAGGCACATCCTAAAAATATTCGTTCCTTTAACAGAATAAAGATACGTTTTTACCTCCATTTTATTCTTGTTTTCACTCGATTCTAAAGCCCCTTTTAAGAGAGCTCCTCTCCATCCAAAAGCATAATGATCTCCAGTTTTATTACAATAGGTCCCTCGTCAACTATTCCCAAGCCTATAGCAATTCACCGTCCCCTACGTCTAGGATTCTTGGCTCTCCACGCATCAAATCTCTTTGGGACAATTTATACCATCTATTTTGTATGCTTTGGAGGAACGACTACCCTCAGATACCCTATCCTGACACGCATCTTTAATCCTAGGCAGTGAATACAATACTTTTTGGTGATTTTAGTCAGTTATCCATAATCAATCAACAATTAATTTGATCCATAGATTTTATATATAATAAGGATCTGACTTTCACATGACTCAAAAATGTTTGAGGAGTCCATTCTCAACCAAGCTGCTGATTCCTTCATTGACTAATGCTTCAGCATCCTTGGACTGGAGGACAGGTTGCATTTGTTTTGGCGGATTTTCACCAGTGTTGATACTATGGAACAATTTTAGTGCATCTTAGGTCATTGTTTTTCCTGGCAGATATCACCTGATTTTTTTGAATAATGTTAGCTTTTATTTTTGCTGTCGTTTTTATTTCAACCAATTGTTAATAACCAACCAGTACGTTAACACTTTTAGAAGCATCTACAAAAAATCCCATCTCCATTATTGTGCCAAAGTCATAAGCTCTTTAATTTCTGCCATTTGGAATAAATAGCGCAAACGCAATGACTTAATTTTTCTCTACTTTCACCAGTTTTAACTCATATTGACCATTATCACTCATATTTCGCTGTGGCCTAGCATTATTATCTCCAACACTAACCATGGCTTTTAGTCTTAATTTATTCTTTGGGCTGAAAACCTCTCCATATATAATTGTTCCGTGGTTTCTAACTTCAACCCTGTGTTGACAATTATTTACGTTCCTGGTGGAATAGTATTTATTAATGATTGCCCAAAAATGGTATCCCACAGTTTTCAGTTAAATCTACTTTGACATTTCCCTACTTTTTCTTCACACAACTTCTACTGGATGGTAAATATGCCTCTCGTTGTAAATCAGATTTACAAAGTTTATATTTTTCCATTAGCGGAGTTTCGCCTCTATGCTAATTACCAAGGGCAAGATTTGCCCCAAAATAGTTACAGTATTCTTCTCAAAATTGCAATTTACACTATACTTTCTCCAAAATTCCATCCGGATGAGTATATCATCTTTTTTATTTACAACACTCTGATGAGAGCTGATACTACCCAAGATTAATTCAAAGCGTTAGCGCACTGTATGACTAAAAAGATATTGTGGTATCTGGTCCAGTGGTTCCATATTCTTTTGGTGCTCTAAGTTTATTGAATCTTCATTTTTTTCACCAACTTGGTTAAACTGATATTAATGGGCGCACTACTGTCAAATATTGCCCATATTTTAATTCTATTTACTATAATGTGCACATATTTAGACTCAGAGTATTGCAATATAGTGTTTACTAAATGAATCATGGCTTTATAGCTGAAATAGAGTATTAATTAATTGCCACAAGTAAATCAGGAGAGGATTTATTGACCACGCTAATAGTGATAGTCATGTGCACTTTGTCAAGTCTTATCCCAGGTAATTCTTCTAAGCTTTAAGCATTTCTGATCTTTTCCGCCAGCTGATGATCATATGACCGAGCAACTTCTTTCATGTTTTAGGATCTATCCCCTTTACCATTTCTCAGGTAATGGCATTTATATCTAATGTAACTACCTGGTATAGAGGATCAGGTGTGTCTTCATATTCAAACAAATTAGAAAATTCCAGGTCGTCATTCAAACTGTCAGGGGCTACAGGTTTTAATGCAAGCCAGATTGTTCTGTATCTAGACTGCTCGTACTTTTACTGAATCTAACCCAGTTTCCTTTTTTAAATCCTGTGTTGAGTTGTTAATTGGACCTAAATCGTTGGGCAATTCAATAGAGAAAAATTAATATTACCTTATGCCTAATTTACTATGTATCATATCAAAAATACCAGTGGTTAACGACTGAAAGTATCATAAGCACATATGAAACTTGGGATTTGCGGCCTAGAAGTTCCACTTAATAATATTTGACTTAATAATTTGGCCGTAGGGGTTTAGTGGTTAAGTCAAACTTAATAATAGTTGTCTTAATGACTCAGGATTGGGGGCTTTGTTGGTCTATGTCAAAATTAGTTTTCAATGTTATCAGAATTTTAACCAATGGATTTCTATAATGAACAAATCAATATTTGAGAGGAAATGGCCAATCCTGGCGGAATGGCTCATTGATTGAATTTGTGGTATTTTAGGTGATCTCTGGGTGGTTGCTCCCAAACTGTGTCAAACCAAATCTAAGTATTTCACTGAGATTTGATGCGAGGAGCAATTGGGCCAATCAATGGCTCTGAACTAGTATATGGATCACCAGCAAGTCGTAGATGAGGATGATCCAATTTGTTTAATTATTATATGCTACCAGAATCTAAAGATTCCAAGTTCAAGGCAGCCAAGGTTGTTTCTGGCATCTCATATATATTTAATTATTGCCTGAGTAAGGCGAATTCCTTAAATGATCAACTACAAAGAGTCAGAGAAGGTTGTTGGTAAGAAGCCTAGATGTCCCAAGTTAACAAGCAGCTGAAAATGTTTTTGTCACACATTGACTAAGTCATATCCAAATTTGATATTAGTACATATAAAAATTTATACAGCTCACCAGCAACTGAATGCTAAGGATGAGCCAACGCTAATATTCAGACATTGTGAAGCATAGGGCAAGAGAGTTGACACCAGGAAGAAAGTAAGCGCAGTGATAAAATAAAGAGTGGTTGGATGGAAATTCCAGCAATAAGTCAATAGGTCAGCGATGGGTGCAGTAGCCCTTTTTACATATAAATACCAGGCGTTTCCCTCTCAATAAAGATCTCCCTTTGCCTATTCTCCCTTCAATTTAAGTTTATGTTTATTCTTATTGGTTGAGGTTTAGGCTGGGGGATCCCCAAATGGCGCGAGTGACACGCCATGGGGTTATCCAGCGCTTCTGGCCCTATCACCTAAGGCAAAAAGGTAAGTGTAAGCAGGTCTTCATAGTGGCTGGCCTGCTGACAAGCAGAGCCCACTGTCACATGAAAAGAGATTTTCTGACAAATGTCAAATTGAGTTTACAAGAAAAGTAATTACTAATTAGTGTTACAAACTGCCTTGATATGTGCTATTGTTGAATGTGAGGAGCGATGGTTTAGCAATTTTCAGACGGATCAGAGGAAATGCTGTCTTAAAATAATTACCAGTAACCACTTTCCACGAGGCTGAGCTGGTTACAGTGGGACGCCTAATAGATTTTAGACCCTCTAAAGTTCTTCATCATGATCCACTGGTTAAGTGGCGATGTTAGGCGAGGTGTCATGGGTAAATGTGTGGAAACATCAAACCCTATAAACTCTCATATTTTAGACAATAAAATATAATCTTATAGTATAATATTTGTTTGATGGTTTAATCATCAACTTGTTGTATTTGCTACTTTTCAGTTGTATTAAGCCAATAAATTACTTGTGATCAGGAAGATCAAGGCAGAGAGCCGCTGTACGAGCAAATGACAGGAGAGTACAGCATTGAAGTATTATCCATAAAGAGTTTATATCTTATTCACTATCATAATCTGGTCTATTGTCTCCATACAGTAGGCGTTTGTAACTACAACTTATCTCAGAAGAAGAATCATACCATCTGAAGTAGGTCTAGACTTCTTCATTCTGTACCAGTGTAACTTTGCTCTTTAGGCTTCTTATACCAACATTGAGCAGCTACTTACTCAAATTATACAACTTTGGTGGCAGCGGATTGTGTTTTATTAGCTCATTTTGGTCCTTCATGATTATTTCCTGTTAATCTATTTTGGTTATTCCTTGTTGAGCACATAGAGATTCATGGTATTCTGAGTTCAGGTGGGTTTGGCTTTGAAGGTTTGATTAGGTGCTTTGAACAGTGCTCTAAGCATCTTGGGATAATCATTATCTGCGATGTGGAAGTTTATTTTACCAGCGACACTGACATAGTATGATGATTTTTTATAGGGTTGAAGCGCTGATTGCATTGCTATGCGTGCATTGAATTCTGATAGAACTTTTGCAGCAGCCAGGATTTGCAATTACAGGTAAAAAGATCATAAAAGCTGCTAATGTTTCATCTTTTTTAATATGGCTTCTTATAAGCTCCTATTTGCGATTGGCCATCTGGTAGGACAACTGAACTCAGACATTATTGCTTTTTTTGCATCTCTGTATGTCCAAAAATCCACATTGAGATGGGCAAAACCAGATTTTGACAATTGGTGTCTAAGCATGTTATCATGGTTATTGCTTTATGTCATTTTCCATATTAAACTCCGTCATTGTAAATAGTTGAAAAATGCCAGTGCGTTATCCAAGTGAAATGTAGGTATTTTTGGCATATTATGAGATTTTTCCATCAGTATAGTAGCAAGATTCCTACTTAGCAACCTTAATAACAATAGGTATACTTTTGGAAGTCATTTTCACAATGTCAGCGAAAGATCCAAGCATATTTCTCAGGGTTTGTACTTTTCACAACTGTATTTTTGTGCTTCTTATTGTTGGCTTCATTTGCCCTCATCTAGATGCAATAACACTTGTTATTTTTGAGTTCTTCTAAGCGTTTTAACATCTGCGAGAAATCTTTCAGAATTCAACAGAAGCGTTCTCTATTCACTTCTTATTCAAGTCTCTGAAATAATAACTCCTTGATAATTTTGTCTCTTTCTATATTAATGAGTTGACCTTTCCATAAAGACCATTATTGACCTTTCCAACTTGTTCAGTTTTAAACCCAGCTTTTTTCACTCACTCACCCAATGTATTAAAATCAGCTTATTAAGCTGAATTCAGTGAATTTTAATTAATGGTGTTATAAATTCAGAGGAATTGTTGAGATATGCCGTAAGGTTTTTGCGCAGAGTCTAGCCCACTGAGCAACGGATGGATTATATGAAGATCATCAGGCCACAAGACAAACGTAAAGATTATAATAAAATATGAAGAAATCGCTTCAGCTACACCACTTTGCATATCTAATATCAATCACCAGATTTCTTCTGCTCCGCTCACTTTCTTCTTAATAACGATCCTCCTCCTCCAATATTCTTGTATCACTTATATATCAGTGACTTTGGTTGCTACCAAACCTTTTGATTATACTATTTGAACTAATGTATTCTCATTGGTTCCGGGTGAGTTTACCATTCATTAATTTACAATCACTTAGTTTGAGCTGATCAACTCATAATTCTCATATGTCAACATCACATTATTTTTCATATGTAGACATCACCTTATCACCTGATTTGGAGTTGATACAAAAATCATCCATTATGATCTATTATTGCCTCGTCCTAAGGCTCTCAAATTATCAATACTCTAAATCATTGTTGGTGGATTCTAGCCATTTTGACATGACTATTTTGGGCTTATCGTCCATCATATCAGATTCTTGACAAATGGAATCCAATTCTGTCCACAGTTGCCCAAGCTCATTTTTGTATAACATTGTTGATACAATCTTTTATCAACTTTGGTTTGAAAACTCAATTACACCTGTAGTGAGCATCAAATGTAAACTTTATAGAGAGCTGACTTCTCCATCCCCCTCTCTAAAGAGCTAAAATGTAACCTTTCAGATGGGTTTCTTGCTTTATCTCACAAGCATACTGCACAGGTTCTGATGTGTAAGTTGTAGTAGATTGTTGATAATACTTTAATGTGTTGGCAAAAGTACAAAGATTATCGCCCTAGTTGAATCTTCACAACCAGCTTAATATTGTCTCCACCACTGGACTGATACCAATGCTCATCTTTCTAATTCTTAAAGCTAAATCTGGAAAGCAAGGGAACTTCTCCCTATAACGATTCTATCTGGTGGAACTTAACCTACTAATAGGTTCAGAGGTTCTCTCTTTATCTCTTGACACAGGAGCCTGCAAATATATTGATAGCAATAAATAGCCAAAGGATATCTGATCTTTGAGTTCCAATACCAAGAGTAAAAAACAATTTTTGTATAACAGGCAAAATAAAAAACTACCTGAACAATACTTATCTTATTTGATTTTTTAATAAAAACCAAAGGAATTTATAGGGTAATCCAGCGCCCAACTCTTCCGCTGGTGCTTCATTTGGAAATGGCAGCCATGATAATTGATTAACCCTCCAAAGTCTCACCCAACTATTATCTTCCTCATCCATATAGTCAGATTCCGCTTCCAACTAGAAATGTGACCTTTTGGGTTGGATCAGAGAAAAATTCTTAAAGACTTTCTTCAACCCCAGTATATTACCATTTTTGGTTAGCGACCTGCTTAGCTAATGTGAATTTTTAACCACTAACAGCTAGTCGCATTGCCTAAAAGGTTAACCCCAAGTTGTTATCAGTGAGATTATCAATGCCCAACAACTAATATATTCTTTAGTTGATTAATAATATACTCATTAGCTACTACAAGATAATCAAATTAACAATAATTGAACTGATAATTGAATTACTCGTTTATTGTATGGGATTATCCCCAACATAACATTAGTAGTTCAGAAGAATTAAATTTTACGTATTAGGTAATAAGCCACCAGATATCACTATCACCAATAGTTATCATCTCATGATAATTCACATCAAATAAAGTGAATCTTAGTGAATAATTAGATGATATTGTAATTGAAATAGCTGGATGATGTGGGCATAAAAATCCCAACAGAAGCGCAGCTCAAATGTATGTAGGAATAAATTCACAAATTCATCAACTTAAATCAAGTATATTCATGAATTTGGTTGAATTTGAATGGGTTGACAGCATATGGCTGTGTTGGAGTGGGTTACTGGGAGGAAATCTATAATTTCCTGATGTCCATTATGTCCCCTGATTGGTTGGTTCAGGAGAAAGTGTCTGATGAGAGGGCCCTTGATTGGATTAAATAGTGGCAGCTTCAGCTACCACCTTGGGGTGAGGAAGAGGGAGGAAAGTGACCCATTTGAAGTAAGGAGTTGGGTCAGCAATGCGAGAATTCTGAGAGGAGTCAGGTGTGTGGGCCAAAGCTTGTGCAATGGAGGGGCAGTGCCGTTTTTAATGGTCTAGTTTAAAGTAGGCAAGGCTGATGGTGCGTCATCCATCCACTTGAGCACAAAAAGGAAGATCAGGGGAAAAAGGGATAATGGTGTGAGGGGAATTGAGAGGGCAATGTCCATTAAAACAGGGTGAATAGTTGCTACAGCGCAAGGGCTCATGTGAGGCGGGTGGCTTAATCAGGAACCATTAAATGCAGTATGGATTGGAACCATAATCCAAAAGACTTAGCAATATTATCATTATGTAAGATCTATGGGAAGGGGAATAGGAAGACTCATAAACTGATTTACAAAAGTGGTATTCGTGGGCATCTGGGCAAAGATTTTTGGGATGGGGGTGCCCTGGAATACCAGGGGGATAGTAGCTGCCACTGCAGCTTTGGATTCACTTGAGAAGTCTAATTCAAATACCTATTAAAGGAGCTGAAATCAATTAAGCTGAAATGCTGAATAACAGACTTGGCTAATTTCATAGTAGGTTTGTCTGTTTAAGGAACAACTTACCAAATTTACCCAATAAGCCACATTGCATATTACTCCATTGAGCACCAGGGGGCAGCAAGTCGCCACCTGGGTTTAGGAAAGGTGAAAAGCTAAGTACAAATGCGGGACAAAGCTACCTAAAGAATTGAGAATGATAGCAGAGCCAGCCCATTCACGTTTTGGCAATAGCCAAAAAACATTAGGGATGGCGCATCACTGCCCCACTAAGGGACAGTGATCGTTGATCTCATCAACATATGTTAGATGGGGAAGATTAATTAATAGAGTTGTTTTTTAAAATCCTAACTAATACTTAACTATAATTATATAAAAATTGAGAAAAAAATTGTTCTATATAATAGTACTTTTACCATCTTGGTGGTCTAGTTATAAGATTTATCCGCATAAATTTCTATCCTTTGACATACAGACCACAAGGATAGAAGTTCTAGGGACAATAAAAAATTATTGTCATCTTCCAAAAGACAAGAGACCTTCTTGAAAAATTTGAGTAGTAAGCCCTCCTTTGGATCTAAACTTCTGGTAGTAGGCCTTATAAATAATCTGTTTATTGTTTATTGTCATTACTTTATGATAAAAAGACACTATGTTAACAGTCTATAAGTTAAGCCATGGATTATAAACTAGCTATGCTTATTCATCATAGTTTAAAATGAAAATATAGATACTGACATAATGAGAAATCTTATGGATATTTTAGAATGATATGATATCAAGTCTCATATTTATGTGAAACAGGATGTTAGTATACCTTGAGATAAGATATAAAAATAAGACAAATATTATAAGGTTGAGTGCTAGTTGAATACAATATTAATAATCAAAAGCAAGCCAGTAAAGTCTCAAAGCAATTTCTTATTTTAGATTTTAGCATAATGTAAAGAAATTAAAATCTATAATCTCAATCTAAATTAACCTAATCTAATTTATATAGTGGGTAAATATCAAGAGATGGGAAAGAGTTTAGCACAAATATAATCCATATGATAGAAACCAAAGACATGTAATTTTTAATCCAGTTAAAGTTTGTAATGTTTGCAATAATAATCATTGACATCTACCTGCTTTGATTATTCTTTAGATATCAGATCTTTTAAATATATAATTGATAGAATATCTAGCTTAGTTAAAACTACTAAGAGCACTAAGTTTGTTAATTAACCTAACACAAGGCTAAAAATAGCCGCTAAATAGAATATACATATTGGGTCAAATCTTCATGTAAGCAATTTTCATAGATATATGCACTTAGTCAACTAAGAATTTGATCAATAAAAATTAGTTAAGTTGAGGTAAAATATGTGACATTTTATGTTCTATAATTTTAGCAAAACTGGTATTTCTATAATTTCAAATATTAAATCTGAAGTTTAATAAAAAATCAGCATATGCTGTGTCATGATTCGAATATGACTGAACAATAATCTTAGGACAGTTAGGGCGGTTTGGGAAAGATCCGCCAAAATGAGATCAGTTACAATTATTTGTTCGCCTCAAGATGAGGCGATATTGGGATATAACAGGTTTATTAATAAATTTTGCCTCAAAAAAGGTGATAGGCGATGTTGACATTCGATGAATACAAATTAAATTGGCTACATTTTAGGCGATAGAGAACTAAAGAATAACAAGCCAAAACAAGGAGAATCAGTGGAACAGAATAGGCCAAGCTATGAGAGTGATATCATCCAAAGCTGCTGTATATAAGTGAGATGGGCGATTAAGAGAGAGAGAGAGTTGTTAAGAGGAGAGATAGAGTGAGTGAAACTGGGAGGATCCGCTGTGTTTATTATAGTAAATAAAATATTGTAGTGGGAGCAAGTGCTCCATAATTATTATATTAAGTTTATTCTGTTGTTACCAAGGGCCACAATTGTCATATCGTTGGTCCTATTGCTCAGTGGGCTAAACCCTGTGCAAAAACCCCTTACGGCGTATCTCAAGGATTCCGTCAAATTAAAACAGTGGTGCTCACTACAAGGAGCCCATTGATCAGTTATAAAATAATAAAATTCAGTCGCCTGCTATGTCACATCCAGGTTGCTTTGATAAGAAATCCGCATGACACAATGGGGCCATAGCATATGAGGAGTTAAAACTTGCATTGGACACTGTGCTAAAAAGACAAGATGAGATGCTCCAGGAAGTATGCAGTGATAAGCTGCCACCCTTTAATCGCAAAGTAAATCTTCATGGGTTCTTTTAACAATTTGAGTTTGCAACTGAAGGAGCCTTGGACCAGCGAAGGCTGACTTTCTTGAT
The DNA here is from genome assembly GCA_022478985.1 of Massospora cicadina. Classification (NCBI taxonomy): domain Eukaryota; kingdom Fungi; phylum Entomophthoromycota; class Entomophthoromycetes; order Entomophthorales; family Entomophthoraceae; genus Massospora; species Massospora cicadina. The sequence continues at coordinate 18,855 of JAKSZP010009385.1, read as the reverse complement.
CTCCACCTTGGATGTCAGAAGTGCTGATCAAGTTTTTTGTTAACTTCCAGATAGTTCCATTACATACCAAGAATTCAAGGAAACGGTGCTGCAGTTTTTTTGGCGGAACTGCAAGAATGATGCAGCGGAAAACCAAGTTTTTGACCATCAGGTTTCAGCAAAATGAGACTCTCACTGCATTGGCTGAGTGATTGACAGCAGAAGCACATGTGTTGATTGGGGCAGGGATTCTAGCTGAAGCTAATGTATGCATTGCAATGTTCTCTGCGGTAAAGCCATACCCCAAGCTTTACAATGTTATGGCCCTATTGTTGGAGGATGATGTACCTCTTCTTAAACTTGTTCAGTTTGTACATCGCTTAGCTTTAACTTTACCTCCACCCAAAATCGAGAAAATTCAAACTGTTGCCTTAGACAACCCTAACCATGTGGGGAAGCAACCAGTCAATGCAGATTCTGTCAGGTTACTCACCGCAGTCCAACATCTGTCCCATAACTGCTGAGTGACAACTGAACAACTACTGCTTCAGCCCTATCTACACTGATTGACAGCAGACATTCTACCAATGTGGGTCTGGTTACGCCGACCATCTTCTAAAACCTTTCCAAGTGGGCCAGCTTAGATTAAGCAAAGACGTAGGCCCTATGGATTAAGCTGTTTTAATTGTGGTCGCACCAGGCATATGGGATGATGGTGCCCCAATCAATAGATCCCCTATGTACAACAGGACCAAAGTTATCAGGGAAAAGTCAAAGTGGAGTAGAGATGGTACTTTTATTTACGTTTTCTCAAAGTAATACACCCACCTGAATCTATTGTATTGAAAGCAGCAGAATCCTCCGAGTATGACGATAATTCCTTTACCAACAACCAGTTGGGGGAGTAAATGTGTTAATTCAAGCACAAGTCAAAGAAATGGCTGACATATGTTTCCAGAGCAACCAAAGCCTTACGCTTTCCAAATGTTTGACCGAAATCCGTCAGACCAGCTAGAACCGTTTGAAGATGTGTTGTCTCTAAGAGAAGTAGAGGTCGCCTTTCCAGTGGACGCAACTATAACAGGATACCCTAAAGTTGGTGCGGATATTATAGGTTTCCTGGTAAAACGTGAACCGCTGAATGTACACGTAGTAGCTAGCTGGCATTAAGCTTGCTTGGAGTGCACTTACTGTTATGTGGTGGTAGCCAAAACATGACTACAAGCTATAATTGATTTGGGCGCTCCTGTTAACATTGTCTCCACTAAGTTGGTGGCAAAGTTGTCTTTAAAACCTAACATAGACCACCGAATGGCGTATGGGACCTCTGGAACAGAAACCACGGTCTCTGAGGGAGCATATAGTGCGCCTCCTTTGCAGTTTGGATCCATTGTTGTTGTGGCTCTGGCGGTAGTATTACCAAATAGCAACTATGATCTGCTGATTGGGACTGCTTTTATGTGACATTATGGGGCTGTCATTGACATTATGGAAGAGACCCTAGCCATCCCGGGACAACGGATCCCCATCTATTTTACTTCCAGCGGAGTTCCAGATGACCCAATCTGCTCTAGTCAAATTAATCTCACCTATAGCGATGGTGTGATTTCTTAAGATATCAGCAGATGAAGCGGAAGACCTGAACGCTCCCAAACCAGATTTACAATTATAAAGGGATTTCACTACGAGCTGTGAATGCTTTGACTATCCCTTCTGGGCATCAGGTCATAATTGGGACAGATCTTGAAATCAATATACTGGGAGGTCTATACAGAGAGGTTGTGGGGCCCTATCAACAATTGTGGCTCGACACCTCATGTGGCTCCTGGGTTACTGTTACCAGGGCAGGGAGAAGTGAAGGTGTTGGTAGCAAATCTGCAGAAGGAGGTGATGAAGGTTTATTGGCACCAAGTGGTGGCTTACCTGCACCTGATCCCTATTGATGAGGTCCGCCAGATACATGACTTTGGTTCTTGGGAAGATCTCGGCTTGCCTTTAAAAACCCCTCAGCATAATGACTGTGGTACCTCAGGAGGCGCTAAATGGTCTAATGGAGGATCAAAAGGATAGGGTGATGGATTTGTTCAAGAAGTATCACAGCATTTTTGCAACTGATGATCACAACAAGGGTTGCGCTTGCAGAGTTGTGCATTGGGTGGACATGGGAGACCACTTCCCTATCAGGTCACAGCCTATTCATTGCTCAAAGGTAGTGGAAAAAGTTGTATCTAGGAATAAATACATTGGTAGAACAAGGAATGTTGGAGCCGTCAAAGAGCCCCTGGGCATCCCTGGTGCTAATTGTCAAAAGGAAAGATGGCTCTTATTGAGTAGTAAGAGATCACCGGAAGCTTAACTTCATATGAAAAAAGATTTGAACCCGCTTCTACAAATTGATAACGCTTTAGATCAGTAAAGGGGGGCCAAGTATTTCTCAGCTATGGACTTGATATTGGGGTACTGGCAAATCAAGTTGCCAGCGGTGGAACAAGAAAAGTGCACTATAATCACCTCAAAAGGATTGTTTCAGCCTACACGTATGCCACATGGTTTTTGCAATGCCCTCGCTACGTTCCAACAGGCTATAGACACTATTTTGGGTGACCTAAAGTTTTCTTGCATTCTTGTCTATCTTGATGATATCAACGTGTTTTTGTGGACATTCATGGAGCATTTAGACTCCTGGAGCAAGTGTTCCGCTGTCTTGCTGACGCTAATATCAAAATTAAGCCCCAAAAGTGCCACTTTTTTAAGGAATAGCTGGAATACCTCAGCTTTGTGGTAGACTCCAAAGGGCTTAATCTTCAGTCAGCTAAGGTGGAAGCCATCCGCAAGATGACACGGCCAAGCAATAATTGGGATATCCAGGTGTTTTTGGGGATGGTCAGTTACTACTGACGGCTCATTCCCATTTTAGCTGTATCAAAGCTCCACTCTTTGAGCTACTTAAGAAAAACGCTGCCTTCAACAGGACAGATCAATGTTAACTGCATTTGATGCATTACAAACTGCGCTGGCTAGCGCGCCTATTTTGCAATACCCCAAATTTAAAAAAGAATTTATTGTGCAAATGGATGTTTCACTTTCCGCTTTGGGGGCTGTGGTATTTAAAAAAATTGATGGTGTGGATTACCCGTTGCATATTATAGCCGCAGTTTAACTGGCCCTGAATGGAGCTACAACATGACTGAGTGGGAGTGTTTAGCGGTAATCTATGCATATAAAAATCTAAGCCTACCTCCATGGGGTGAAATTTAAAGTGGTAACAGATCATGCCTTCTTTCGCAGGCTACAGAATCTGTAGGAACCTGAAGGGCGGATCACGCCATGGGCTTTGAAGCTCCAAGCATATGATTTTGAGTTAATGCATCAGCCAGGAGTGAAGAATCAATATGCAGACTTTCTTTCCCAATTACCCACAGTTGCCATTACAGCGGATGTGGTGGACATAATGTACAAAAGGATGATTGTGTGCAAATATCACAATGAGCCGCTGCCCATGTTTAAAGAATTATATGGGCTTAGGCAGGATACCTTCTTGCACAATGAAGAATTACATAAGCGGTTTGTGGAATTGACGCTGAGTTTCCCAAAACCCTCTGCCAGGCCTGCGATAATTATGGATGCTCATAGAGCAGTAGGTTATGGAGGGTTGAGAAAGACGCTGGAGTTATTGTGACCCCGCTACTATTGGGAGAGTATGCACTACAATGTGCAACAAACGGTTGGTTGTTGCCATCAGTGACAAGTGGAGAAAACATTCCACTGAAAGACCATATACCAGCTAGTCACGCCTTGGTTCACATGGCATAATGTCTCTTTAGATGTGGTGGGCCTCTGCTGACTGGTGCAAACCACTCCAAACATACAATAGTTGCCATCGATCATTTAAAAAGATGGGTAGAAGCATGGGACTATCAAGATTCTGGGGCTGTCACTACCGCCATGTTCATCCTGGAGTATGTCATACAGCGCCATGGTTGTCCACAATTTATTCTAATGGACAACGGGACCAATTTCACATCAAATATATTGGCCAAGTTGAATGAGCTCATGGCAATCCAAGGGGTCTTAACTACCCCCTACCACCCTGAATCTAATGGTATGTTGGAACGGGTCAATGGGACTTAGGTAAATATACTACTCAAGCTTGTAAATGAGCAACCATCAGATTGGAGCACCCTTTTATCCACCACTGTCTTTGTGTATAATATCAGCTACCACTCAGCAACTGGTAAGAGTCCATTCCAATTGCTCTATGGATGACATCTAGTGCTGCCTGTACTGCTTTACTCCTGTTTAAAGGATACTGACATAGTCAATCCTCATCGCTATTTGTCTGCCTTAACCAACATGCTGATTAAACTCTAAACGAGGCATATTCCACTAGTCTTGCCAAGATGATCTGGGAGCATGTAGCTGACCAAAATAGACGCAGCAGTCTTCCACAGTTCAGGGTAGGGGAATTGGTCCTGTTTCATGACCAACATGGGTTTGGAAGAAGGAACAAGCTCGCCAATATATGGAACAGACCATTTGAGATCATCAAGAAAACTGGGGCTGGTGCCTACACCATTAAGGAACCCGCAGGGAGTCAAATTATTATCTGGGTACACATGAAGTTCCTCTGACCATACAAATGATAAGAGCCTTATCATCCAGTCAAGGAGGGGTTAATGTCGCAATTCTGATATGACTGGAAAAAAATCTTGGAATAGACGGGTGGTTTGGGAATAATCTGCAAAAATGAGATCAGTTACAGCTATCTGAGTGCCTCAAGATGAGGCGATATTGGGATATAATGGGTTTATTATCGAATTGCCTCAAACTAAGGTGATAGGGAAATGTCGACATTTAACGAATATGAATTAAATCTCCTACAATTTAGGCGATAGAGAACTAAAGAATAACAAGCCAAAACGAGTAGAATCATCGGAACTAAATATTTCAAGCTATGAGAGTGGTATCATCTGAAGCTGCTGTATATAAGTGAGAAGGGCGATTAAGAGAAGAGAGTTGTTAAGAGGATAGAGTGAGTGAAACTGGGAGGATCCGCTGTGTTTATTATAGTAAATAAAATATTGTAGTGGGAGCAAGTGCTCCATAATTATTATATTAAGTTTATTCTGTTGTTATCAAGGGCCATGATCATCATATTGTTGGTCCTATTGCTCAGTGGGCTAAACCCTGTGCAAAAACCCCTTACGGCATATCTCAAGGATTCTGCCAAATTACAACATGCTGCTTTAGTTCAGACAGTGAAAATTATATTGGTCCAGATTTATATCCATCTATATTTAATAAAACTAATTTATTTTAGGATTATAGACATAAAATATGGCAACTTATATATATAATTCTTAATAAGATTAACTTTTATTGAAATGAAAGTACTATCAAAAATAAATTAACTACCTCATACTTTGATAGTAATTGACAAACATATACTTATATTTGTAAAAAGTGTTAATTTAGATTTTTCTTAAAGCTTAAGTCACAAAAAAGCCCATTTAGTGACATAAACTTCATATGAAGAGGTACTTTGCTTTATATATGTAAATCCAAAGATTTTAGTCTACTCAAACCTTGTTTAAAGATTTCAAAAAAGGTAAAAATGATTTATATTATAATCAAATATAAGTAAAGATCATCTGAAAGACAACTTACATCCACATATATGCAAATTTGCAACAGCAATGTAATTACATTTCAGAAGATAATATATAAATTTTACAAGTTAATTATGATAATACTTAATCTTATATTCGACTATATAAGCGCAGGTCACTGATTTAATCTGAATATCAAAAAGTATAAACATAGGTTAGATTAGTAAATATATAATTAATTGTTTGTTAGAGTGATAAGATATGATTTAAATTATAGGACTCTAATAATCTGTCACATTTTTACTATAGAATTTTTCAGAAATGCACGTAATCTACAACCTTTGTGTTTATACTATATAACCATCTAAATAGACTTAAAGTGATTTATAACTTAATTTAATTCGGTTTTATACTTTTTACATATATACAAGCCATAGTTATTATTTTATATAATTACCACCAGATAAGTATATAGCAAAGCAAAGATAATTTACTTTAAACTACATAACTAATATAGTTCTATAATTTATTTAATAACTAATAGCAATATTTAAAATTATAAATTGATAAGTTGCTATACAATAATATAAAACCTATGACATTAACACATTTAAGTACTACTAATAAGGCTTTAACCTTCTTTAAGGCTTTGCAGTGTTTTCAACCCTCTGTATTACATGACTGCTTCTGTTCCCTTCAAGCATAGCAGTTTTTTTAGAAAATTAGGCTCTTGTGCAGAAAATTCTCTCAGCTACACTGAAAAAATGGCACATTTTTCTCCAGGTAAGTTCTAACATATTACTGCCCATTCTCCTGAATTCTCCACTTTATCAATTTCTTTATTTTTTCATTTTTTAATAAATATCAGTTACCTATGCTATGAATCTTAAATTTCTGACCCCTGATATTGGCTCCCTAATTTTACTTTTTACAAAAATCTGTAAAGGAATTTTTGTGGTTAATTAAGCTCTAGACCAACATGGGTGGAGAGCATCCTGATTTAAATTATTTCAAAAGTTTTCATAAATTATAAAAGGAGCAGTCAATAAACATGACACATCATCCTTCCTAACCTCAATTCTCAATACTTTTAGCAACTATGACCTTTTCCTATTAAAGCTTCAGATTTTCCTACAGACTTTTCTCTCTCATTGCAAACACTTTTTCAACAAATTCAATTTAAGTCTGGTAAAAATGATTATCTCTCCAAGGAGATTAGTTGGCGCCCAATGTTGAGGAGCAGTTGGGCGAGTAAAGTTAAGGAACAGGTGTTGGCCCCACATCAACCAAATTTTGTAAACGCCCTGGCAAGTCTGGAAGAATAGACAAATTTAGTAATAAAAAACCAGCAGTTACCATTTCCCTGGAACTTTTGGCCTGGCAAGTGCGCTGCAACCAGTTCATCAATATGCCCACTCCCAACCACTTTTGTCAGTGAAAATGGTATGCATGTTTTCCTAGATATTCAGCAAACGGCGCTTTGGTGAAATGTTCTATGGAGATGTACACACACATTTCCTGAATGTGGTGTATGTCGCACCCCACTTCACGCCATGCAGTTAGCTGGATCTTGGCTTCAAAAAAAATTAAGCGGCAGATGAAGCCACAAAGGTGCGCATAGTTGTAGACCTCCCAGATGGTCAGTGGGTAGTCAAAATGAAGTGTATTTGATGGACTAAGTCAACCCAAATTTTTGTGCCCTCTGACTTCCTACCCACAACAGTCCAACACACCATGCTCAAGCACCACTAGGTGGCTGAGCTTGCCATTTATGGAGAAATACAATCCTTTGAAATGCAGCACTTTATGCTGATGCCAAACCTGTGCACAGGTAAAAGATTGCTGTTCTCACCTTATCTGCGGGGATAGTGGAGGATTTGACCCAAATCCTGCACTTCACTTTCATCATAATTAATGGGCAGAATACCCACCCTTTCAGTGTCATCATGGATAGCGCGCCTCCCATCTTCACATTATGTCGCACTTTTGGCCACAAGGCCCACGACTGCCCTATCAAGGAGGGTATTACACATCAAGAAATTGTCTCAGATTCAATGGGTGGTGCAGAAGCCCACTATGAACTGACACTAGACACTGAAGCAGCCTTCCCGTGGGGAGCGCAAGGATGCTACATTCTTGTAAAGCCAGTGTCCCCACAAGAGCGGAAGAATGCCAAACAGGCCCACAAGGCAGCAGCAAGGAGGAGGCTAATACCGCATCTGCCATCCTGAAAGCCCAACTCCAGGAGGACGTTGAGACTTTTGTGGCAGAAGCAGCTTGCAAATCTCACAACCAATCAGATTGGGATGCTTAAGCCAATTGGGCTGCCCAAGCTGAAATTCTGATGGAAAAATTGGTTTTACCCAACCAATGCACCCAAGCATTGATTGGGTCTGAGTCACTCACCGACAATTCTGCTGATTATCACCTCTAAGCAATGGTGCACTGCAAATGCACACACCGCAAAAAGCTTGGCCCACAGTGGGGAAGAAAAGCGAAGGCAAAGGCCAACATAAACCCCACTGCTAAAGATAACCATTCTGACATATACTCTATAGCATCGCATACCTGAGGCACCAACAAGAGCCATGAATAAGAGAAGGCTGAAAAACTTGGGCGCCCTTCCCCTCACACCTAAGGTGCGATGGGGAGAGCCTTTACTTTAGGGACGTTGAACATCGCTGGACTCAAGGCCTCACCATCCTGGGCTATAAAACTGAGTTTTTTACAAAATAATTTACCTGTGGACATCCTGGCCATTTAGGAAACCCACTGTTTGCACAGTACTGAGGAATAATGGAAATCCATGCTCCTCCCTTACCTCTCCTTTTGGTCTAAACACTGTGGGGTGCTAGTTCAAGTGAACAATAATCTTAAATTTATTTTGTCAATTTCATACCTAAACAGCCGCGTCCTTATTGTCACCTTTTTGTGGGACGATGAAGTGCATGCTATTGTTAATATTTATGTCCCAGCCTGTGTGCAAGAACGTCAGGAATTTTTCTTGGCAGTCAATTCTCTTCTATTACCCACTGACCCATTCATTGTCATATATATGAATTTCTGAATGAACCCATCCACAGACCGCTGGCCCTCATCAACTACACCGCCACAGGGGCACGTTGAACTTTGTGTTCTCAAGGCCCCCAGGGTTGTTTGATACCTTGCTGCACCATGCTCTGCTAGTCAATAACATGTCATGCCCCCACATGCACAACAACCTGTTAAGGTCCATGGCCCACATCGACCTTAACCTCATACCACTCAAATTTCATTCCCAAATTTCCCCCTTTGCCACAACCAAAATTGATTTCTCTGACCACAGGATGGTATTGATCTCCTTCCGCTTATCCAACCCAGCAGCCCAGGCGCCATATTGGTGCAAACTTTGCCCTGCTAAAATTGAATTGCCAAGATTGACCTTGTGGATGGAATCCACAACCTCAGTCCAGAGTTTGTCGCACCATTATGCGCAGATCCATTTACCACCTGTTCAACCTTCAATATGAGCACAATCCGCCAGGCTCACCACCTCTCCTCCCACCACTCACGGGCCACCCCAGCAATCATTTTGCGCACACTGGCAGAGTTGGACCAACTGGAGTCCACTGTCTCTGCTGCGGGCTACAGCCTGGCTTGGGGTCGCAAGTGGGCAGAAGTGGCCGCCCGCCTCAACGCACTGGTGAGACAACACAAGCATTGAGTTTGTGTTCAGTATAAAGCTAAACATATTACAGCGGGTGACACATGCTCCACTTACTTTTTTGAAAATACTTTGCGCCACGCCAGAGTTTGGCCTGAACACAGGTGTGAAGGCCAGACCTCTCCGTCACTAATATGCCAGCCAATGTGGCAAAAAATACAAAATTATTACACTGAACTGTATTGATCCAATCCTATTATGCTGGCTGAAATGCAAATTTTCTTGAAAGTGCGCACATCCGCACCATTTCCCAATTTCTTAAGTTGATGAACTTGATTACTTGGGATGAACTATGGTCCGCTGTTTGTGGTGCAACATATAGGAAATGCCCAGGTCCAGACGGCATCCCTTATGAGTTTTATAAGAAGTATTTCAAAGATTTATCCTCCTAGCTGCTTGCCTCTCTTAACCAATGCCTTCTGGAAATGCACCTCCTGCCTGGAGGGCAAGAGGCCTTCACGATTACATTAAACAATAAAAAGGAGATAAGCTGGACTTGTACAATTGGCGCCCCATTTTTCTCACTAACACAGACGCAAAACTTTTACTAAAATCATGGCTAACCGTCTAGGGGTTGCTGCCTCTGCTCTCATCTCCCCTAGACAATTCGGTTTCATACCCAAAAGGTCATTTTTGGACAATATACACACCGTAGCCAATGTCTGTCAGTCCATGGCTTCTGGAGAACGTATTTTTAGACCAGCAGAAGGCCTATGATAGAGTCAACTGGGAATACCTCAGAGCCTGTCTCCACAAGTTCCGTTTCCCCCCTCGCTTCATCAATTGGGTGATGTTGCTAATGAAATCTGCCGCAATGGCTTTGCGTGGCCCTAGCTTTCACACGTATGTAGTCCGCCCTCAAAGGGGACTGCGCCAAGGGGACCCGCTTAGCCCAATCTTGTATAACTTCATCCTTGACCCACTTCTTCAAAATGTGAATGCCCGCCTTACTGTGGTCCATGTGCAAGGTCAAAACCCCTGTCAAGATGTTGGCGTTTGAGATGATTTTGTTTGGGGTGTCTAATAATCATGATGCACGCGCGCTTAAAGAAATTATTCAGGTTTACTCCAGGGTAATTAATGCTGCACTCAATTCCTACAAAACCGAAATTGTTTTCCTTAGTCAGTATCAAGCCCGCTGGGACCCAGCGCCCTGTTTCCTACCTGCCACATCAGCTAGCGCACGAGTTAGCTTGCTCAGCCCAGCCCGCCTACACACCGCCCCGCTTGTACTCCCCTTTGTGCCAAGACCAACCGTTGGTCCTATCCGCCATTTGGGGGTGTGGCTGGAGGCAGGAGGGTACGCCTCATCAGTGATGGAAAACTGTATCCTAGACAACGTGACAAAACACATAATCTTCCCTAGAGCCCATAAGACCTCCCTTTCAGGCAGGGTAGTGCTAGCCAACTCTATGCTCCTCTTTAAACTTTGGTTTGGGGCCCACGCCATCGCTTTTTCCCCATGTTTCTTCTAGTCACGATACGCCCTTCTGCAAGAGTGGCTTTGGTTGGGCCACCCACCACCGGTGCACCTGGATGTCATATTTGGCCCTCGCCATAGTGGTGGTATGGGCCTGCGCAACTTTGAGGCCCATGCTGCCAAAATCCTTGGCACCTGGATCGCTTCCATTACTAACCCTACAATCTCTGCCCAGCACTGGTCCCGTGCAGCCCTCAATTTTTCCTGTGCCTGGGCCTCACCAATCCTTCCCACCCCCACTCTTTGTTAAAGTACCTGGCCTCACATCCTTCTGCGGCGGGCCCACATGGGCCGTCGCTCACTTCAAAAGGATCCTCCTCTCCATGCGGAGCACTGAGTGGAGAATTCTCATCTGTGGCCACACCGCCCAGAGGGGCCATCTCTCTCCTCAGTTCACCCAGGAAGTATGAGGACTTCCCATTCTGAATGGAGTGATACCCATGCGACCCCCTTCCATGTCCAGGGTGGACTACCTGGACATGATGGACATCCCCTACCCCCTTGATTCCCAGAAAGCCATTTGGAATTATTCCCACTACCCTCTTCTGCAGCCACATATTTGTTCCCATGTGTGGCGCTGCTTGAGACGGGTATACCAAACTGCTGAACGTTTTAACGCTTTGCACTCATCCTGAGTCATGTGTGGCCAGTATGGAATGCTGTTTCACCATCTGGAAAAGTGCCCTTCATCTTAATCAATATGGCGTGAGGTGCAACGTCTGCTTCTCCAGGATCAGGCACAGCCCTTCAGCCTGTCTAAGGACATGTATGATTTATCCATTGCATCCCCTCATCCGCCCTCCCTCCATGCCTTGGTAGTTGCAATCGCTATGTGGACTATCCACATGGTTGTCTTGGATGCCATCTCTGGCTTACCTCCACCCTCCAAGAGGCTGTACGCCAGTTCAGGTTGCACTTAGAGGACCACTTTCAAGCGTAAATGTTTGTGTACCTTCCACCATGTCGCCGCCAGTTGATCTCATCCTGGTTCCTGGTTTGGTTCATTGTTTCAGACCCCTTCCTACATACGTGCTCAATAGAGGCGCGAGCCTCTGCACACATGACCCCCCCTCCCTCTCTTGGCATATAGCTGGCAATAGGAGATAGCTCTGCTTCTCTGGGGTGCCCTCCTCTCGCTGAAAGTTCGGTTTTTAGTGTCTTTTCAGAAGTGTCCATCCCCTGGTCGGCCTTCCCCAAAATAAATTTAAAATTTAAAATTTAAAATTTAAAATTCAGATTATCCTAAAACCAAAGAAGAGAACAAAATTTTATAGGTTCAAAGAATAGCACAGGTGCACGCCAATGCCCATTATCTCTTTATAGGCTATTTCTCTCACTTGTTTGGGTACTGGTTTATTTTGTTTTTCTTAATCTTTCATTTTTTAATTAATTTTCTTTATCAATCCAACTCTTTACAATTTTACATTTTTATAAAACTTTTTGGTTTATCATGGCACGCATTAAAGCCATCATGCCCCACTAAGAAGGTTGACCCCTCTTTGGATTGAGGGAATTCAAACTTTGATTCTCCCTATTGCTTGGTTCCTCAGGTGACTACATGGGAACTGCAAGGTAGTTACCAAAGCAAACTTGGGCTCCTGGACCTATTAGTATTGATGATTGTACAGGGTATTTCTTAAGGTCAGGGCTTAAATTGGTTACAACAATAGTTGAAATCCCAATATTCCAAATGAACTTAAAATTCAAGTCAAAGCATTTTGGGTATATCAATGAATATTTATTTTTTGACAGGGTTATAGTAAATTTAGGCTCTCTCAATAAACAAGGGAATGGCTGATGGGACTCCAGCATTCATTAGGCTTTTTTGACGCCAAAGTATTTTACTAATTACGTAGCTCTTGCGGCTACTATTTATTAAGTGAGGGTACATTCCCCCTTCCATTATTAAAAATTATATCTATATTATTTTGCTTTCCAAAATAAAGCCCATTTTCACTTAGTTTGCATTTTTATGGCTCTTTTATACAAATTTATCAGTTCTGGAATGGCTGACCAGATAGAGGAGCAACAGTTATGGAATGCCACATTTGCATTTATGCCTTTAAGCTAGGAGGTTTGTGAAAGGAAGATGGGGGAGCCAACATACCATGTTCATAGTTTAGTGGGGGGTGCATGCAGTACAGGGGGTTAGCTACACACTGGAGATCATACCACAGAATGCCCGCCTGACAGAGGCCAATGGCAAATCAAGGGATGTATTCCTAAGGGGCTGTAAGAGGCGCGGGAAATGTATCTTTGAGCTTTCTGTCAGAGGCCCATACCATGTGGAACATTTGGTGCTGCACCTCAATCCAGTTGGGGCATATTTCCGCACACACGCTTTTTAGTACATTATTATCCTGGAACGTAAAGATTTGGGGTTTTTAACCTTACCTTTTAGTATGGTTCAGCTATCACTTTTTGTTTATGATAAACCTACTCTGCCAAATGATTGAGGCGAACCTCTTATGGTGTAGACTGCATATGTCAATTTAATTAAAAAGGTCTTGGGAGCCTTGCCTGTTACAGACCTCAAACCTTTTTAGTCCACACAGTAGCTCTAACCAGCAAAATATTCATTACAAACCAAATGACTTACATCAGTTTAAATTAAGGGTGGTTAGCCAAGTGGGTAAAACTGCTTCCACCCCTAGTGCAGGTTTTGAGTTCAAAATCTGTACTGACTAGAAAACTTTCTCAGTGTGGTATATTTGTCTCAAGGTTGACCCACCTCAAATAATTTTTACATCAATTTAAATAATAAGATATAATCTCTATACAGCTTTTGTATAAATAGGCACTTTGTACTATTGCTATAACGTTCTAATATCACATAAACTTACCATTGATTATTATTAGGATTTAGTACTTGCTCTTATAATTTACTAATCCACATTTTAAGTAATAGATAACCTATAGAATATAAATTAAAGCTGATATAATTGCTCATCAATATTTACAAGTGTTAAAATCCTGGCTGTTTGTATGCTCACTGGTGTTTTTTAGCTCAAGATGCTAACAATACAGCAGTGACAGGATTCTTATAACTTTCCGCTGCTAGAACAGATGTTTAGGGGAATTTAAACCACTTAAATTAAGATAAGAAAACTTTAATAATACTGGACCATCTAGTACTAAAAAAAACTTTAATGATACTTAGATCTTGGATTATATAAAGATTTTATTAAGTTAAACGGTAAGGTCAAAAAGCAAACCCTATTAAAAAGTTGTAGCTTAGTACCTAAACTACTTGAAGGGCTATCAGTAAAATACCTACACACTCATATTAGGCAGGGAGTGGCTCTTTTTATGTAAAAAATGAATCAAGCCTATCAGAACTATCAGTTATAACCCCATCTTGACTTCAGTTTAAGTGTGCAATTAACAACAGGTATAACATGTCCATGTGTTAAGGATTTAATATAATCCAATCATACCCCTGGAAAATATTTGAACCTTGCAGGACCCTCTTCAGGCCTAATGAGGGGTGTTTTCCGCTTAGGAGATTGAACTAAACTACAGACAGGATGTGGAGGGACTTTGGAAGGACTCTTCTGATTCTGCTGCAAATTCAGCGTAATCAAACTATCAACATCTAGGACTATTTTATCGGAAAAGGGTGGTAGAAGTATTACCCCTAATAGAAGGTTTCCACAAGAATCAACTTAGGTTTTTTGGTAGGACTAGATGTATTCGCCCCAAAGTTACTCTTTACCCCATCTCAAACATGTAGATTTCTGACAACAAGCTCTTTTTTCTTTTTAAATTCATCTTTTTTGTACACATCATATGGAAATTTATAAAATTAATTAGCTATAATAGCTACTAGCTTAAAATAAGTTTTACTGTTAGTGTATCCCACAAAAATTGACAAATATAATATATATAATTTAATCTTTTAACTAATACCTTCTAGGAAGTTTATAGTATCAATACTATATTATTCTTCTAATAATAATTCTTTTTTAGCACTAATGTGCCCAATTCTAGTAGTAATTCTACGCGGTGCAAAATTTCTTTATAAAATTCAATAATGTTTTTGCTGTTATTATTCTTTTTAATAATAAAATACAACAATGAAGACAAAATCTTTATATATAAAAATTTTAGAACTAGGATTACACTTATATGTAAGTTTTATATTGATAAATTCAATCATTTTATGTTAACAAATCAGTACCTAGTTACTTTTAATAGTTTTTAAAAATAATATAAATTTTGTGGTTGTGGACCAGGTTTGTTTAATATATTTCCTGTTAAAGGGCTTATACCAAATGATTTCTAATGAGATGTCTTACCTAACGCCAGAATCATAGGAATTCCCATCATGCGTGATGGTTGCAATCTAATTTTTCATTGACTAATATCAGATAGATTGTTAGTATTTAGTTAAATTAATTTTAATTCAGCTGAGTCTCCTTCCAACATCAATTCTAGGATCAAATGTGCTTCAAAGCATAAACTTTCTTGTTTAACTTAGCTCCAAGGTTTGCTTTATAACCTGGAGGTAGCATCATCCAAATCCAAGTTTAAAGTTTTATAAAAAACACAACATATGCCGCGCTACCACAAACAAGAAACACCTATTTTGCTTGATTAATAATTTGGTTTAAATTTGCTTAAATTAAGCTTACTTATTAGTGTGTAATATATAGGAAACTCTTTAAAGCCTTTGTTTACATAGCATATGTAAGCCAATCCAGAGACCCCAAAGGCGTTGTGATTGGATTGGCCTCCATACCTCTACCAAGTCAGCCAACAGAGGCAGCCGTTCAATGCTGAGGTTTCAACTTGAAAGCAGAGCGGAAACAATTTCTTTAGATTAGAAAACTTACCTAAAATGCCATTATATCAAGGGAACTATCTTTCAGCATCAACTATTCAACAAAACATTTGAAAACTTGGGGTATTATAAGCATTAATTACTCCAAAACAAATTCACTAATGTGCGGTGGAAGGCCATAGTCCCAAGCATACCCAACCCTGTCTCCTAACCCACCGCTTTTATCTCCCTTCATTGTGGTGGGGGAGGTAAAGGAGTGCTATATAGACTGCTGGCGTTTTAGGCCTCTTGCGCCCACCATGAGATCTCCAGGGGAAGCATTGATGACTTCTGTAGCCCCTGAATCTTTAGATAGTTTTCTCACTGCTTTACATTGTCAAAAAAGTAATCATTGTATGCTGGGCTGTGAGTTGCACTCATTCTTGGAGAGCCAAAGAAGATTATTTTCAGTGATGGGATTGTAACAATGGGTCTGACCAGGATGTTTTCCTAACACTAGAATCATAGCGAATTCCATTACGTGAAATGGTTGCAGTTCAATTTTGATTGTTAAAAATTGGAAGATTATAAGTATTTTTTGTTAAATTATACTAATAGTTGGAACAACTTCCATCCAGTCATCAATTTGGGATCAAACGGGCTTCCACGCATAAATTATTTTATATAACTAGCTTGATGTTCACTTTATAACCTGGAAGTAGCATTATCCAGATCCCAGTTTGAAGTTCTAGAGAACGAACCCACTGTTGCGCTACTGCAAATAAACATACCTGTTTGCTTAAATATAATAATTTATCATCGATCAAATTTTAAAAGAATTAATTTTATCTATAGTGAGGTTGATAAAGGAGACACTTTGATTTCTTTGTTTACCGAGTAGTATGTAGACTATTTCAGATACCCCTGAAGGCGTTGAGATTAAAATGGTCACACTATTTCTTTCAATTGGTCCAACGAAGCCGTGCAATTATAAGCTGTCAACTTGCAAGAAAAGCAGGATCAAATCCTCTAAATCAAAAAAATTACCAAGATCACCAATAAACAAAAAAACACATTGTTGCTTGTAATTTGTTTACCAAAAACATAAAGAAACTTAAGGGTATTACAAGCGTTAAAGGATTGGGAAAAAATGTCATCTTTGTTAGTTGATTTATGTAATTCTTTTGTAAAATCTGGGTTTGTGTGAGATATATTAGATGAGATCATATTTTGGACTTATAATATTTCTGAGGATTTTAAATTCTAATGCAGGAGATCCAATGTTTATAGCCAGATTACTTTTAGAATTTATTTTGATATTTGCAAGCATACTCATTCTTATGATGTTTACTTTTGTAATCTTAATTGTGACGGATCAAGGCCAGCCAGATCTGCACATTGATCTCATAAATATCAGTTCAAATTAATGCACAAATTTGGAGGTTGGAAATCAGAAGTTGGACCAATAACAAGAACCACTTGTAACAGAAGTCATAGGTAAGAAATTTTGGGATTTGAGAATGAGAATTGATCTGGTATATTGATTACCTGGTATCTAAAACCCTCCAAGCTTTCATTAAGTGGTACTTAAGATTTGCACTTGAAAAAGTGTGGTTATTGCTCAAGAGCTTAATTTAGAGTTTAATATTAAACTCATGAGAAATGTTTTAAATACAAGAAAATGACAGCTACAATTACAGTTTCATTTTCTCAATCAGAAAAAACACAATAAAAGTTTAAGTTTGCTTGCTTTGAAAATAAGTTTATTTATATAAGAAATTTGTTTAATAATAACCTGAACCATGAGCTCCACAAGTGAGCTAGGCCAGGCTTTGGCCTTGTTCATGGCACTATTGTGGGGACAGGCCTTACTGCTCACTTCCAGCATCGCTGGGACTTTAGTCTGAAAATGCATTGGAAATTTGGGGAATGGCACACAGGTTAGAGGGTGGTTCTCCCTGGGACTATCAGTCATGTGGTTGGTGACATGGCTGGTGCTGCCCAACTCTTTTGTCACATATTGGCAAGAACCTGTGCGTTACATAAAATAAAACTCAAATGCCTTCCTTTCTGTATTGTGGGGGCCGAAGGAAGAAGTGGTGGTTACCAGTGGAGAGGAATGGAACTGACATCTCTTGACTGTGGTTATGGTTGGATTTTTGTTGGCATTTTTGCTACGTGAAGTAGGACAATTATGGGGGGCAACAACTCAGCAAACCATAGTGGTCCAGGTGAAGCCAAAACCACCTACTGGACATGTGGCATTATCCATGGAGGCATTAGATAAACTTCACCAGGTAATGGCACAGATCCGGTTCCAGGCACAGTTGGTGCAGGTGATGGGGGAAATCCCCTCTTGTGCTCCAACTAGTTCAGGTGGTGGATGCATTACCTCCAGATTTGGTGGGATGGTTCCAGGAACTATTGAGGAACAGGATAATTTGCCAAATTCCATGGATGGGTGTGTGGAGATGATTGACCAGGCGGCGTGTCTGGACAAAGCAAAAGATAAGGCCTGGTCAGCATTATTATCGTCAGCCAGGGAAATGCTCTGTAGAATAGTATGCATGGGTCTTCTGTCCGTTGGCAAAAGCAGCACAGGGTACAGATTACCAGTCCTCACAAATGTTCCGCTAGGGGTTGCAGCCAGATTTGCTAGCATCTTTGGCAGCAGAAAAGGTCCAAGCAATGTTGGGGGAGGAAGTGTCTTTAGCAGTTAAAGTCAAAAAATAATTAGCACTGGCACAGGACTGGTAGGAAGAATCAATGTCACCTGGGAAGGGACAATCCCTGGTAAGTGGGTGTTTCAGTCAAGGGGGGTGGCACCCAGCCCCAAGAAACGTGGGATTATTCAAGGGGGAGGGCGCCAAGGGAATATGTCGAAGTTTATATCAGCTAATTCTCAAGTGAAAGACTCATCCAAAAATAAATCGCCTTCTTTGCTTTATTCTCAACTGTTTATTGCCCATAGAGCTGCATACGGACAGGGGAATGGAAAGGGCAATGGCCCTGATAGATACTGGGGTGGAAGAGAATTACGTTGAACTGTCATTGGCAGAGCATTTGGGGCTGCAGGTGCAGGAAGGACTGGTGGTGGTTTTTGTCAATGCCTCATAAAGGGTGCCATCATGGCATGTATGCCCTTTGGCGAAGGTACAGCCGGCCCCATCTGAGTTTTGGATGCAGTTTTGTGCAATTAAGAACCTGACCCACCCAGTAGTGTTTGGGATGCTCTGGTGGCATCTGTTCAGACCCCAGATTGATGTACCATTCAGTACATTACCCTGTACCCCAGGAGTGGTCCTCCGATGAAGTGGAGTCT